>JBCJKH010011183.1:7013-19272 GCA_039877255.1 Loriculus beryllinus | reverse complement strand
TGCCACAGGAGCATGGGGCTGGGTGTGGATTTCTCTGGGGCCCTCAGGCAGCGGGTTTATGCCCATGGGCTCCACCATGGCTCAGCACTGCAATCCTTGGTCACCAAAGCCACAGCTCCAAGGAGCTGCATAATTTCTTCAGCTGCTGCACTGCAAGAATCAGCCCAGAGGAGCAGGAATCACGCCTGCTCCTACATCTGTTGGTTGGACAGCCCTTATGATGTGCGCAAAGTGATGCCCCTCCAGCCCTTCAGTGGTCCCTTCAGTCCAGCTGGGAGATGCCTCCCCTGCTTAGGACTCAAGCCCCTGAGCTTGGACCCTTCTGGTAGAGGTCCACAGAGAGCCACACAATGGGGAGCTGCCTCCCTATGCCTTCTGCCTGCCTCCTAGGAGCTCCATATCCAAAAGTGCTGATAACGACAGCTCCCACCAAGTTTCCCTGGAAGCTGCTGTCACTCAGCATTTGTGGCCCAGGCATTTGTGGCTTTCAAAAAACACTGGAGAGATTTAACTGGGAACCCAAACCTGCAATGCTTGACACAGTCATTGACAGTACTTCCAGAGACTTTCTGGTTCAGACCAGGAACAGTAAATATCATCATTTGCTTAGATTTGGAAGACTTTCCACCAGCAGATTAGCACTTTTAAGGAAACCAGCATTCCAAAGCTTGTCCTACCCGGGACGCAGTACCCACCAGAAGGCAAATTAAAAAGGACAAACAGCTTTTCTTAGTATTTATTGAGAGTTGCCTTTATACACGAGGGACTGGTGCTCTGATGCTGTCACAAGTGAACCCAAATAAACCCCGCTCAAGTGTCAAGCAATTCGACCCACTGAATTTAAATTAGAACATTATTACACATCAAAAATAAATTAAGACGACTGCCTAGTAGTTGCAGATAATGAAATAAAAATCCTTGTCAAAAGTAAAAAAAACCCCAATGCAAACACAAGAACAATGAAACACACAGAATGATGTTGCCAATAAGTTAACAAATAGCACACACACGTAATGGTTTTCCAAAAGCTCAGGGTGCACTGCCAGGGATGCTGAAATCCATTGCAAGTGCTGCAGGTGAGCTGGTGCTCAGGCTGCCAGGGGCAGCATCAGCCACTGTGCTCAAGCTGCTCATGCCTGGCTTCCCCAGCTTCTAACTGCCTCAATTGGACTAAAGATGGTTTGGAAACTGCTTTGATCAGTTAAAACCCTTCTAACACACATTTTGGTCATGAATTCTTACTTTTGCTTAGCTCAACTACAGGAGGGACTGATATAAATTAACCTGGTATCACAGGTATCAATGCCATTAAAAATCACGTCTGAAAGTGCACTCCAGTTAAAGCAAGATCGACTTCATAGACAAGTGCATAAGCAAAACCAAAACAAACCCTTTTCCCACCAAAACAACACTGTGCATTCAAGGATTTATATTGATTCAACACGTGAATTAGATACATGTAAATAAATCATCAAGTCACTGACACTTGTGCACATAGATGAGGCCTAACACAATTTTGGTCCTAGAAAGCTGAGAGCTTCCGAGGCCTGGATTCCTCTGATGCTGCCCACAAGTGACACCTTTGTGATTTGGACTAATGGCCACCCTAAGGAATTTGGCATTTTAAGATATGACCCCAGGCAGTGTGTGCACACCCGGGTTTTCAAGTAAGGAAGGACTTTGCACATCATCATCCAGGCTGTCTCCTCACTACACTGCTAAAATGCAGTGACAGCACTGCCACTGTCAAATGCGATTCCTGCTACTGGTGTCAAACGCACACTTAAAAGATCCCAGTCAGTATGGACATGTGCCCAGGGCTGACACATGCCAGAAGCTAGCCATATATTTTAGCAAATCATGCTAGAATGTGAACAGGTTAAACCCTTCCCTAAGGTAAGGCTGACCAAGCCCTCACCGGTTAGCCCTCAGGGAACCAGGCTGCACTACAATTAAGACTTGAGGAAATGCCTTCATTCCTATGGCACTGGACCTAGCTGTGCAGGGAGCACCGCTTGGGAGCCCCTCACCACATGGCATGGGCTGGCCAGTGGTTCCAGGAGGAGCACAATTGTATGTGACCTGTCTGCATTTTAATGCCCAGTGCTTGCCATTATTACACATGCACAGCTCCTGAAGGTCTTGCTTGAGCACAACCGCTGTAGACAAACCCAGCTAGTCTCCAAAATACAGGTAACAAAAACCAGCGCCGTCTCCATGCTACCCTTTCACATATTTCCTTCTCAAAGCATAGACAGTAAACAAATTTTATGGTCACCACTCCTAGCACGATGGAAACTGCCATAAGGAAGGGTTTTGAGCTCCAGCTCCAAACACGCTGCCTCATAGCAGAGCATTCCTGACAAAATCTTTCACTTCTGAAAATTTAAGGCACCAAATTGATCCAAAAGAGGGGTTTCCATGCAGCGTGGTGTCTTCAGAGCTGGTATATGCAGCCTGTAGAGTTCGCTTCCTGAGGGCAGAACTCAGCTGTCCCTGCAAAACAGCATGCGCAGCCACGGGAGAGCTTCAGTTTAAGTGTACAAGTTAATCGAACAGCAGATTCAATCAGGAAATCCAAAACAAGGACATGGACACTAACGTACCGTACTGTAAGGCACTCCTACTGGTAAGGGAAAACTGGAAGGCAAATTAAGAAGGAGAGGATGATCAGACTCGACTGGTTCAAAAGCGACACAATGAGCTCAAAGTCTAGCTGTAGGCTGTAGGCTCAGCACTGTGAGCAAAGACAGGGACAGAGGGAGAGGGGGGATTGGCTTGCAACTGAGCAGCAAAGATGATGACGATGATTATTCAATTACACTTCTTTTATAGACACCAACAGTCGTCTGCAATCCAGGCCATGACCTTGGGAAGCCCAGGAAACTCAGCGGCTTCTGTTGCTACAGGGTAAAAGCAAAATACAAGTGTGCAGCTTCTGCATCTCACTGTAAACAGACATCCTCTGCTTTTCTAAGTCTTTCAGGCCATTATCATCAATCCATTATAATACACATAATCCTGATATGAGGAGAAGCCTTGACAAGAGGAGCACCAGAGGTACCCTGAGGATTCACTCCTAAAAGGCCATCAGAGCCTGTGGAGTACTGAGAAAAACTCAAGTTCCTCACTAAAAACTAACTTGTCTCACCTATCTATGAAACCCTCACAACTGCCAGTTCCTGTCCTTCCAGCAATGAGCTCATATTGGTATGTGCCAGCCAGGATACACACATCCCAGTTGTGTCACATCCCAAAACCATCGTTTTTCATCACCTAAGACCAAAGAAAGAGCAATAGAAAGAGTTCTACATAAGAGATCAAAATTTTTCTTTTTATAGGTTGCTAATATACAAAGAAGCTGCAGTTTGCATCCACTTGGTAGGTCCTTCGTCTCATCAAAAGAACACTGGAGGAAAAGAGACTTAAATAAGGATCTCTATAGCATCCTAGATTCAAATAATCTCAGACTAACCAAACTGAGATGAGAAGTTTCTAAGTAACTGTAGAGGGTCAGGTTATAGTCCAGTGTAGCAAAGCACCCTATTTCTACAGTGATTACAAGTTCTGCAGAAGCAAAAGCAGTAACTGGATGTATAGATCAATTTCTCCTCTGACAGCTAGAAAAGCACCTTCTCTGTGAAGGAGACAAACAGCACATAGTATCCTGGTTCACAATAAATGCTATTGTTCCAATTTATTTCATATGTGGGTACAACAAGACTAGAAATACCAATACATAACTTCATCCCTGTGTGTGTGGGGAGAAAGTTGTGCAATCTGGAAAGACCCCAGGTACTTTTCCAGCTGATGCCCACCAAGAAGTCTGCAGAACAGCCACATGCAGGCTATGGGCTGCAGAAGGGAGAAAATGAGTAGCTAGCAGTGGGTACCAGCATGCAGCACTGCTGTACAGCAGAGACAATCACACGAGGGCATAGGCTGTCTGAAACCCAAACCATCTACAGAACCCCAGGCTGAGTCTCCTGCTAGCAGACGGCTCTTGCAGGAAAACTGTTCTTTCAGAGTTGGGTCTTTCAAGAGTTAGCAATGTGAACAGTAGTTTCAGATAATCCTTTTGCCTTGCAGTCCAGAAAAATGAATAGGGCATGTTCCTACAGCATCAGCACCTTCTGAGAGCAGGATCAAGCCTTTTGTTATGCTTACAACAACTGTGACAGAAGACTTTATCTTATGCATTCATATGGAGCAACTTCTATTGGCATCCCTGAGAGGAAAGCATCTTCCATATTACAGTCTGCTCCTATAGCTAAGCATGAGAAGCTATATGACTTTTCCAAAGCAGAAATAAATGTGTGTCCATTTTAGGAACTGGCTTGCTTCCAACTCAGTTTTAAAGAAATGAATCTGACTTGTATAGCATCCTTTTACATAAAGCTTTGTGTGCCACCAGCATATTGTAAAAACACACTTTTGCTTTTTGCTGTTAGCAACAGCAGTGGTTCCAGGCCAAAGACTAATTCCAGTGCTTTTGCTGACATCAAACTCTTTCTTATTGTAAACCTCCATTAGCAAAGAAACCATTCTGTAACACCTGTACAAACCCAGAGTAACTTCAATGCTGTCTATGCTGTCATGCCAGCATTCAACTAGAGCATTTAACCTCCCACACAACTGGTGCTTTGGAGATCAGGACATCTGACAACGTAACTACTAGTTTGCAATGTCTGAACCTTGACTGCTTGACTCTGTAGGGTTTCTGACAATGCACACAAGCAGCCACCTCTAAACTGAGCTGGACACGAACCAGCGCTGTAAGGTGTCTTAGGTACCAGAGCAGGACAATATGAAAAGCATCATCTTTTTTAATTTAATGACCCACCATTCTGTCTAGAGCTAATTCAAACCAGTACCTGCCAGACTGAGTTTCAGAGCTGTTGGCTTTGTCATAGGACTAGCTGTGGTGACACATGCTGAAAAACATGGGAGCGCACTGTTTACTCAGCCAGTAGCACTGCAGTTCCTGTTTGCATGACTAATTCCACAATACTTCCTCAATGTTTGCACTCGTGAACATGCAGGGAATTCTTCACATGGGAATGGACTTGCAAGGAACATTCTATCTTTAAGGATGATAGCCAAAAGCAACTCATTTCACATGAGGAACAGTGAGCCAAGACAGACATCACTGTTGTAGGGGAAGTATTAATTTTAGTGACAAAGGTGCATGATTCACCCGGTTCGTTAAATAATTGAATCCCTATACTACTTTGCCAAGAACATGGAAAAAACCCATACTTCCTTCCAAAGAATCCTACTGAGAGAAGGACTTCAGAAAAAGAAAGGCACTGGTTGTCTAACGTATACAGATATAAACATGCTTCTATATACATAGTCGTTGCCCTCAATTTGAGAAAGCTCAGCTTCACCTACTTTCTTTGACTGGAGGCTGGAAAATGTAACCACATACACTCCAGTACAAGGCAACTCATTGTAGCATTCTGTCTTTTAATGTAAGCATGATGTACCCTGTTCTTTTATTTAAAATACTTAAGCAATTAGTGAGGTGCTTCAACAATCAAGACTGCTTTCTGCTTTGAATACAGATAATATAGGAAGCAAAGTATTCCCATTTTCACAACCCTAGGTCACAGGAGAGGAAAAATACATATATGACTGGCTTATTTCTCCCAAAACCATATTTGCTTTCTGTATATAGATGTGTGTGTATGTCAATGCTTTCATATGTATGTAATACACATATTATTACACAGTCTGGAGAAAGATTTAAGAACGTAGATTGGAGTGAAGATGATCTCTAAGTGCTCACTGGAGGTGAAGCTGCAATGAACCAAATATACTGTCAGTAATGACACATCTCCCCAGTTAAATCCATCATGTATTTCCCTTTTATAATACATGTAACTCACTGCTTTAAAGACATCCCTGTGTTACAGGTGTGGAGCAGAACCATACCTCAAGGAACTTCGTTCTCCACCATGAAAGTCACTATAGAAGTATAAAATCCCTTAGAGCTTGCAGAGAATGCAGGACACAAATTGCACATGAACACCACAAACTAGTGTTTCACAATTTTGGAGGTATTTTCTGATGACTGTGGGCAGGACCACTTTCCTGACTATGAGTCTAACAAGTTCAGGTTAGAGAAACACTTAAACTTCATGAAATAAAACCAAAACCAATGTGGACACTTAAAATGCCTTGAAATATGAGGCTAGCAGAAGGTCAAAACCAACATCACGTTACTGGATATGAAGACGTGGTCTCACATAGATGGAGAATAACCAGCCTAAAACTCAATGGGCTTCAGTGCCATAGCTTTACTGATATACTCAACCTGAAGTAGTAAGTCCCGTGCTTATCTACATGTGGAATAGATCACTAGGTTGGTTATAAATATAGCTGAAGGAATTATTCTGTATCTTATGATTGCAAGCACCGTAAATAAGGTTTGGTGGAAGATACTATTCCTTCCTCAAGAAGTGACATATAAATGCACCAATCCTTCAAGAACAGCTCTCTGGAAACATGAGAAAATGGAACCATGTGTCCACATCAGAAAGAGCAGGTGGGTTTAAAATCATTCCTGCCCCACTGGGTTCTGTGAAACACCTCAACAGAACCTCTGCCGAGGCTAATAATAAATAAATAATACATATAAATAAGTAGACTGTTCATCAATTCTAAATTAACAACATAAAATTAATGTGGTTGTGGCAGCAAGTATTTTCTGCCTTCAAGGAAAGTCTTCTCCAGAGCTGGAAAAGAAGAAGTTGGGTGCTTCATTAGTTAGACCTAAAGCATTTCAAGTAAACCACATTTCATGAGAGAGCTAGCGGCTGGACTTCAATGCAAAATGCAGTTTAACCATTGGTATTTCAAAGCCAACAAGGCTTTACGGCCACTTTGGCAGCTGCTATTCACAGATGAAGAAGGTCAGATAATACTTTGCAAAAAAGATTTCTGCCTGGCTAAGCCAAGAAGTCGTTTCAGCTGGCAGCTGGGAAAGGGATTCTCTTCAGGCTGGCCACTGCCTCGAGGAACTCATGTGTTCTGATACGATAACTCAAACATGTTGCAAGACTCTTCCAAGTTTTCATCCATATTCAGTCGCCTCCAGAAGGATTTCTGCTTCTTCTGCAATTCCTTACGCACACACCTGGGGCATGGCACAGCCTTCACTTTGCACTCAGAGTGGAAGACAGCACCACAGCTTTCACACCTGCAAACACAAATTAGTGTCAACATTGAATGATAAAACAGGACCAACCAGAGCATGCAATGGACTTCACATGGATTGTGGGCAGCAGACATTTGAGCTGTGGTAGCTCAAAGAGCACTGGAGTTGGAAAAAACACTGGCCTGTCCACATCTCTGATTGTGGGAATCTACTCAGGACCACTAGAATAAGCTGACTTGCTGTCACTGCTGAGAATCTGTCCCAGCACCAATACTTATCTTCTTATTAACTAGCATTCAGGTCTATCACGGAATAGACATTTTTGTTTAATGAAAGCCAAGTTTGCTGCTTTGGTTTGTAAATGAAGAGTAACAATACTTATTTCCATCAAGATATATTTCAGCATTTGTAACAGTCAAGATAAGACATTTTCCTCATCGATGTTCCAGTGGTCAGCTGTTCTGAAAAGAGTAAAGTAGAGTCCACTTCAACAGCAGAAGTCACACCACAAAGTAAAAAAACCCTCAAACAGAAGTGGGTAATGTCTTCTGCTCTGTGTCCTGTGAAAGACTAGACTAGAACAACACAATTATTGCTTCTATCTTTCAAAGCTGTGCTATTCCATTCTAAAATATGATATCATAACTCCAAACAAATCAACTGCTCAAACAAGATGACTGGATTACTCTTGAGGCACTCTGACACAATGGACGTAATGTCACAACAGATCAAGCCCCAGCTGCAGACAGCAGTGGAGCAATGAAACATCTGGTGATCATGGCGTGGGCTACAACCGAACAGTTGAACATTCTCAGCCTTTCAATGCAAATAACTATCTGTAGAGATGAGTTGAGTCTCTACAGCTTGGTAAGCAAATGAAATTAATGAAACGATGACAGTGTCAGAGGTACAAAGTCTTAGATTTCTGTTGGATAATCAAATAATCAAAGCAACAAAACATCAAACTTTAGAGTGATTTTGAAATAGAAATGAGGGGCTCTGGCCACCCAGGTGATTCTGTAAGGAAGCCTTGCAATGCCTTGCACTTTCTCTTTTTTGCAGCTATTGTAGTCAAATGACTACAGGAGAAACCAACTGCCTGTTGTTATATCTTTAATGGGTTTTTTGCCTTTTTGCTTTGAGATTTTTTGTTAGGTATTTTTCTTTGGACATTTTTGTTATTTTCTATGGACCTTTTTTTTTTGTTCTTGTCTTCAAGGCTATGAAGAAAACTCCCAACACTGAGAAGCCATAAGGCAAACTGTAGTATTTGGCATGCAGTCTGACAATACTGGGATAAATCCATAAGCTAACGCAACCTGCTGGCCGTACTAACTGCATCTGCATCTCACCTGTAACTTTTAAAAACTGGTTCCTGATCTGGCTGTACTTTACGTTTTATGTATAGGTCCAAAGGTGGTCTAAATTTCAGTATCTGCAGAGCTTTGAGAAGGCTATGCAGAGGTTACAGAGGCACATTTCTAGCTAGCATAAACTGATATATATATCCACAAACTTCTATGCTCTCTTGCGGTAAAATTGACTGTTGTATTTCTAAATCCAGTTAGCGAGTATAAATCTAAGTTTGAATCGGGAAACTGGCTCACACAGAGATATTTATCATCTCTGCGCTCAGAGAGTGTGTGTTATGGCCCTGATCCAGTGAAGCACATAAACACATGCTTAGGACTCATATCCCAGTGATCTCCTTGGGATTACTGATCTGCCTACAATTAAACATGTACTTACGTGTTTTGTTGGATTGGAATCTCCATGAACAGACATTAATGGATGAGGGAAAGATAGAAAGGACAGCAGTGTCTTTAAAACTTTACACCATTCTCATCTGACACTAATGGTGATTTTATCAAGCTAATTTTCCCTTGTTAGTCAGCAATTTACAGTGCCCTGAAAGTTGCTAGAGGGTAATGATTGATGAGAAGTGTAATTTTGTGTGCTCACATTGCCACTCCCTACCCTCGCTCAATATTTCTCCATAGTATGCATAGAGGTGATAAAACTTATCAGAAATTGCTGCTGAAATGGATGGAGCAGGATGACAGAGGAGCCAGCACACCTGCTCTTCCCACTAGAGAATATCAAAGGCCATCAGCATTAAAAACAAAGATTGATGGTGTTTAAATGATGATTAATTCATTTTTCAGAAATAAGCGCATGGAAAAAATTAACAAACTTTTCTCGCATTGCTCAGAACCAAAACAGAGAAGAAAAGTCTGCACTGTCATTTATCAGAGTCAGAGCCATAGCTGAAGCTCTGACCAGGACCCCACGCTGTTGGGCACTTACCAGAGGCAGTCCAAATAGCCAGACCTGGGTCTCACAGTCCACTGCACTGGCAGCCAGCATGACCGCTGTTGGTCCATTTTGATGCCCCCAACCCTGACTGCTGCTTTGAAGACCTATTTCCTGCTTTATCCAGTGAAGGCTGAAGTACTCCCAGCCCCAGCCATGGGTTGCAGGTAACAACAGCCTGGAAGAACAGCGCTCTGAGCTGGAGAACAAAGCTGCTCTTGCTCTCCATAGGGACAGGTAGAGAGGATACCTGGGTCAGCCTTCACCGTGTGCTTGTATCCTCTTATTGCTAAAGAAACTCAGTCACCAGGGCAGGGAGAGAGGAATGGTGATCTCACTCTGCCTTTGTGCAAATGGTTAAGTTACTACCTTTAAAGTGATGGAGCTATATTATCCTAAGCCACCTACAGCTTTGCTTTTCATCAGACCAAATACAGTCAGTTTTAACTGACCCTGAAAATGTCAACTAGTTGACCACTCCTAATCTCACTGTGAGAAATTTTCCAGTGATGCCCAATATCCCACCAAAATTATATTCCTTCTTAGAATATTACAAACAGGTTGCTTCTTATTTAATCCTGACAATTAATTTTAACTCCATGTGTGAGTTCCACAGCTTTACTGTAATTTTCAAGCCTCTCTATTCCAAAAAGCGTTTATTTCTCTGGAGAAAAAGTACATTTTATAGTCTATAGAAGGCTCACGTAATATTTCACTACACTTACATTATCTTTCCCTTAACCTTTCTTGTTGTCACAGGTGATTCACAGGTCAGGTACTACTTCTGAATCCTGACTTCTCTGGCTAGAGGCCAAAGCATCTTTTGTGAGACTTCTACTCACCATTGATAATAAGCTGATGAGGCCATAGCTGTTCAGGCTTTTCATGTTTCCTTCTTTAACAAATGATACTGAAATACTGCATATTAACAGCATCTTGCTATTTCTGAAATATTTTTTGAAGAATTGGTGAACATTGCATGTTGTTTTCATACAATTTTCCATCTTCTAAGAAGGCAACTGAAGTACCTTCCTCTGTATTTCAGTGTTTTCTCTCTTTTCTCTCCTTCCTGACCAGCTCAATTTCTACTGAGACTACAGGGGGTGTTTTATGTTTTAAGGATGTCTCACTTGTTTGAACATCAGAGTGACAAAAATGTAGAGAATTATTCAATCCTCTAAATAATTTCTATTGCACTGAAAACCGTAAGAAAGAAAGGGCAAAGCTCTCCACAGCCAGACAGGCACTATAATGCTCTTATTATTACCATTACCAGCTACAAAAGAAAAGCCTTTCTACATTAAAAGCATAAAATCATTCCTGTACACTGAGGAAATGCCAGTGTTAGTATCACCCATGAAGTCTGGGCATTTGAAACATTTACATGTCAATATTTGGTAAATTGTAAATTCTGCCAAGTTATTTTCATGTTTCCCACATGTATTTCACAGGCTTATGGCTCAAGTAATTCTAGATTCTGCACAACCAACTGATTACACTTGTATTTCTCCTCTGTACTGCACCATCATTTCAGTGCCTATGGGTAAGTTCGGGTGTACAAACAGGCAAGGGGCAACACAGAGGCTTCAAAGACCTTCCACATTAAGCAGATAAAATCAACCAGGGATGATCAACTGGTGGCCCAGGACCTCATCTGAAAGACAGGGGTTTTGCCTCTTAGGGACCCTATTTGTTGACAGAGTGGCCAGTGCGACCATGCTGGGATGAAGCTGCTGTGACTGGCAAGGTTTATTAGAACAGCTTCTTTCTAGAACATTTAAAAACCCCACTTCCTCTGTGTCAGACCTTGCACACATTTGTTCAAGTGAGAAATCCCTTGAAAGGAATGTCAATAACTGATTTAGGGCTGAACCTTCACTGACTAGAACTTTTCAGGTTTTTTCTTTCCCTCCATGCAGAGTAAATCCAAGATAAAATGGGACTGTTCATTATGTTTTCATTATGGTTTTTAGATGAAGCTATACATCCACCAAGCATCCAAAATACTAAGCCACCTGTAACTTAGTTATTAAAACACTGCAGTAGCTGAAGTAAGCCTTGCCTAAGGATTCCAGCATGATCACCATCCCACACTATGCACATGTATATGCACAAAGTATTTCTTTGCCAGCTGGGAATATCACAGACACGCCTTTCACAACTCTCAGAGACTTTAGCAGAACACAAAGAGAAGGAAAATGGACTAGCCTGTGTTCACCTGCAACACAAAAAAAGCCCCAAAGGCAATCAATGCCTGACACACACGTGCAGCAATATTATTACAGTTGCCTAGGAACCAGCACAAGGAGCCTGCCTAAGGAGGGACGCCCATGTAGTAAATGAATGGAAGAAAGTTGGCATTAGTATGACATTGATTTGTCCCTATAAGGAGCTTGTTAAGATAATACCTTGTATGACAGATGGGTTTTACTAGACACAGGTGGGTTATTTTTAATACCATACTTAAAAACTGTTAATACTTCAGACTTGCTTTTGAAAACTTTATCTCTGAAAAGGACAATAAAAAAGGCCAAACAAAACCAGAACAGAGCCCACTTACCCAGCCCTCCAAATTGTTACACACCTGAAATTCACTCTAAATTCACTCTAAATGTGTGTTACACACACTGAAATTCACTGCTGGGAGCCAGCAGTGATTCAAAGCATAACTGCAGTTTTTCTTTCCATATACCTGCTCATCAGACAGGGCTTATCCTTGATATGCCAGCAGAGCTTGAAGACACTCTTCATTTATAATAGCATGGCTGGGTCTTGGGCTGGTCT
>JBCJKH010011182.1:2738-43446 GCA_039877255.1 Loriculus beryllinus | reverse complement strand
TCCAGGGGCATCTTTTCCTTTCTCCTTACAGAGCAGGGCTCTGTAGGGATAGGCCGAGAACCAGCACATTGCAGTGAGTTGCCCCTCTCTGGTATAGCCAGGAAAACACCACCCCTTGTCTAAGTTTTCTGCTAATTTTTCCGAATTTTTCATGTGTTCAGGGGTGAAGTTCTAAAGCACTGGAGGGGCCCACTGGCCTAGGAGTTTGCCCATACTATCCCACACACCCTGCCACTTGTGACTGTCCAGCCTCAGGGAAGATCTCTTGGTGGTCCTCTTAGAACATCATTTAACCTTAGACAAGACTCAAGCCTGACCCTGCTTAACTTGCAAGATCAGACGAAATCGGGTGTTCTCAGGGTGTGATGGCTGTGGGTAAAACATATGCAGTATACACAGCAACATGTAGATCCCCAGCACAAGCAGCAGGCAGGTTTCAAGGGAATCCAAAGGACATCCAAAAGCTTTAGAATTCTCAAATACTGTTGTACATAACCTGATGGGGGAGTCAAGGGTGTGAGGGAATGTCTCCTCATAGGTTGACCACCATGAGGAGGAAAAAAAAAAAGATGTGTATTTGCTAAAAATTCCCATTATATGCCTCCCAAAATATAGAGGTGATGACCACACTGAGAACACAAGACAAACCAGTTTCATCATCAATGATTCTATCGTATTAGAAGTCACTACCATAAAGTACAGTGAAACGAGAACCTCAGCCCTGCCCCCAAAGCTGATAAACACTAAAACAGTAAATACTGGCTGCAAATAAGGTATGACATGATGAAACTCTGAGATAAAGCACAACAAATCTGAGAGGATATAAATCAAAATTGTGATGAGTGACTTAATCTGAAACAATGAATGCTTATCACAAATACGATTAGACATACTCTGGTCAAAACTGTCATTATCTCAACCCTTCTTTCCCCATCTTGGGTGCCACAAAGAGTTGTTGTGGTTTAAGCCCAGCTGATAACTCAGAACCATGCAGCTGCACACTCACTCCCCCCTTCTTCCCCACCAGTTCCAGGATGGATGGGGAGGAGAACTGAAAAAATGTAAATCCCACTGGCTGAGATAAGAACAGTCATAGAATCATAGAATCATAGAATCGTTAGGGTTGGAAAGGACCTTAAGACCATCTAGTTCCAACCCCCCTACCATAGGCAGGGACACTTCACACTAAACCATTCCACCCAAGGCTTCGTCCAACCTGGCCTCGAACACCACCAGGGATGGAGCACTCACAGCCTCCCTTGAGCAACCCATTCCAGTGCCTCACCACACTAACAGTAAAAAATTTCTTCCTTATATCCAATCTAAACCTCCCCTGTTTAAGTTTTAACCCATTACTCCTTGTCCTATCACTGCAGTCCCTAATGAAGAGTCCCTCCCCAGAATCCTTGTAGGCCCCCTTCAGGTACTGGAAGGCTGCTATGAGGTCTCCATGCAGCCTTCTCTTCTCCAGTCTGAACAGTCCCAACTTTCTCAGCCTATCTTAATATGGGAGGTGCTCCAGTTCTCTGATCATCCTCGTGGCCCTCCTCTGGACTTGTTCCAACACTTCCATGTCCTTTTTATGTTGAGGACACCAGAACTGCACACAATACTCCAGGTGAGGTCTCACGAGAGCAGCATAGAGGGGCAGGATCACCTCCTTCGACCTGCTGGTCACGCTTCTTTTGGTGCAGCCCAGGATACGGTTGGCTTTCTGGGCTGCAAGTGCACGCTGTTGGCTTATGTTCATTTTCTCATCGACCAACACCCCCAAGTCCTTCTCTGCAGGGCTGCTCTGAATCTCTTCTCTATATAGATATCCAAAAGTCCCTTGAAGGTTTAATTTCCAAAGATTTACATTACTTACAAGACCTGTGTGCTCATGGATGAATTTCTTATACCATAATTCCAGCCCATATTGTTTAGCTTGGTAAGGAAATCTTCCTAGGACTTTAATGTGCTTGTATCTGCTGATAATCAACCTTTTTAGTTATAGTACTCACATCTGAATGGAAATTCACAAATATTTCAACCACTAATCATGCATCTCGCTATATAAATTCCGTCTTCCACACATGATGACATGATGACATTTTATTGAAAACCAAAAATGTAACTAAGAGAGAGATGTGGAAGGAAATGGAACTGTCAGTCCTAAACTCTAACCAAGGAAGTGTCAGGCTAAAAATGAAAGGTGGGAGAAGAAATTTTGTACCACAAACTCGTCCTGCCACAGCATATGGCAGGTTATGCTAGAGTTGTAAGGAACCAAGTTCATTCCTGACATGATGTTAGAACACATTCAATCAGTACTAGTTTCTTATCAAAATGAAATGCTGGGAAACACGTTTGGTTTCTCCAGCAGTTTCTAAACATCCACCGAAAGAATGCTAAAAAACAATGCACATGACCTTCCCACAGGCAGTGATTCCACAACAGGAGCTATCAACTATCTATTATTACAGGAAAGGTCAGTCCATACATGCTGCTACTCCTTACAGTCCCATCGGTAAAAATACTTACGAAAAACAGCAGCTGTGGTTCTGCAAAGCAATCCACAGAGAGATGGCATCTCAGGGGTTAAAAGCTTGTACCACACTTGTACAGACTTTGGCCCATTTAAACTGGGCACAGGTGTGTTGAGTCAGCTTTCTGCACCCAGGCCAAATCTCACAATGAGAGGGAGCCAAGGCTGACATGCCATGCCATCAGGACACCACAGTGACAGAGGATATGGAGGGGAAGAGAGATGAGGGGAGTATAAACTGTAAAAGACTGATGCTTGTGCTTAAAGATGCGACTATCTCAGAGGCCAGAATCAAAGTAGAACACAAAAAAAAGACAACACTACAACTTAGAAAAAGACGGCAAACTGATTCATATGAGTGAGTTGTGTTACTGTCCTCTGGTGCCTGAAACAGGAACTTTTCTACTCTTGGCAGGAGACAGTGTACTGCTGAAATTGTGAATAGCAACCAAGGATCCCTCTGAGCAAAGCAGGAAAACCTAAAGGAAGAGCTACCTTAGTTACTGGGCAGTCTCCATATCACAGTCCCTGCAATTCCTAAGGTGACCTGAAGTATAAAGCACATACTGAGTTTTTGATTATCCAGTTTTCAATTCAGGACAGATATTAAATCACCCCCCTATTTTATACACATACACTATCAATCACCATAGAAAAAACTAATTGTGTGTACACATTACGTACAGGTAAATGTATTAAGAAAACACACAAGCAGTGGCTCCCCCACTTTCCCCCAAATGAATGGGTTCCCCCCTACCATCTAAGGTGGGGATGCATGTGTATGTAAGAGTGACATGGCAATTGTAAAGAAATGCTGCTTTTTAGAAAGTAAATCTTAGCTCCTTCTCTAAATTTAGCTCTGTGGAGTCATTAGAGACAAAGCGCAGTATTGCTATTTATGGGAAATAGTTTATACTTGCTTTGCAAGCTAACACTGTCCCATTTACTTCACAAAGCTGTGCAGTGAGTCATGTTACCCAGCAACTTTCACACACCCATAAGAACTAAGGAAGCAGAAATTCTTGCTCACTTGCTTTCCCCTTTCCTTCTGGGATATTCTTGAGAAATAGCATCCACTAGCAACAGTTCAGAATAATGACATCTCTATGAAGCAGACAGGAACTGGTGTGGGTAAACCAAGCTCTAATATAGAGAATATGAAAGGAAAAAGAAAGGCTCTTCCAAAATAATTTTTTAATTCCTTCTCTTGAGCTTACATCTGAGTTCAGCAATTTGAAAGGTGTTACTCCATGTCAAAGCTAAGCCTATGCAGCTGAATACCTGCCATAAGAATTGCTTCTCTCCTCTATCCAAAGATTTCCTGCATTGGATCTAGTGATTGTACAGTTGAAAGAAGTGAAAGGGGAGAAAAGGCAAGGAGGCTATCCAAACAAAAGGTTGTTGTTGTTTTCTATTCAGTCATCTTGACCAAATTAACTCCATGGCTACATGATCTCCAGATTCAACCCAGAAGAACAAGATCCATCATTTAGGTGGCATGGTTCAGTTACATCAGTTTACCTTCAAAATAAAGTTGCACTCTTACTTATTCACTTGACTAAGCTACGTGGCCATTATAACCAGCAAGGCTAATTTAGGCTGTGTCACATACCATGCACATACCTAAGAAGTCTGGACCTGCATTTCACGCTTAAACCTTGTGAAAATACCTCTTTCAAAAAGATTCTGAGTATTTTTCCATGGCAAGTCTATTTCTCCACTACTAATTCTTAAGTATTTGGTATTCAGCAGACAAATTAATGGTAATATGCACAAAATAAGAATTATAATTTACAACTTCATGAGTTTACAACATTATATTACTTTTCACTGTGTGCATGAGTAGGTAAGGTCAGATCATCTTAGTTGTCTTTGTATGACCCTAACCAGGAATTGTATGTTGTTCTTTTCTATATTGGTTTGGGTTTTTTTTCCCTCCTTTTTCTTTCTATACACATGTACAATGTCTGCCAACAGGGACTTGGACTTAGAGGGTACCATCTCAAAGCATACAGGCAACAACAGATAATATCCAGGCACCCCCATTGATGTGTTAGTTGTAATATGTGACAATTTGTCCTGGGTTCAGCAGTAGCAGTCATTTTTCTCCTTCTTAGTACTAACCGAGCCTGACCCAATCATGTGTTATTCACTTTCTACTCAATTAACTCTTTTAGTATTTTGAATAAGAAACAATTGCAGAAGTGCTCAAGTGAATCCAGAATTTTCTGTTTTACTGTATTTTGCTTAGCGGTTTTGAAAAAAAGAAACGAATAAAGGAACAAAGAAAAAAAAGGAAGAAGAAAAAAAGAAAGTTATTCACCACCATGCTCTTATACCACATCTTAGAGAAGCCAAACCAGGTTTTTGTCATTTCAAGTGGGTTAAACATACACACCCTTTAAGCAGTAGCTGACAATATTATGTCATGTATATTCTTAAATAGCTTCCTAAAAACATAACAACCAAATATGCCAAATATTCCATTTCAATTTTACAAACCATTCCATTCTTCCACATTCTCTCTCTTCCAGACATGATGTATTTTGATATCCAGTGACTGCCTGAAGCACAGCCTAGGGAGGGGGAGGGGAAATCCCTATAGAAGAGCAGGAACAGTGAATTTTTTTGAATGCCAAGACCAACTACCTCAAGGCTTTTGTAAAATGCAGTGTAAAACCAAAATTATGACCATGATCTGTGCCACGGCTTTGAAATTCTGATTTCAGCCAAAGCAGCAAAGTTTTCAGACTGCTGCTGAGGCCTGTCTGGTGTCTCCCAGAATGGCAGCTGTGAAGTGTCTCATGTACTTTCTCTCTGAGTAGGCTCAGAGAAAGGGAATGCAGACCACGCCTGGAACATAGGCAACACCTATATCACATTGACAAGAGGGCCTCTTCTAGTCTCCATAGAATACAGAGGCATCTCCCAACAGTTACCCATTTATGAATGAGGCCAGAGTACTCTTGTTTTAAACGTAGAAAGTACAGATTTCAAATTGAAAGAGAAAAGAGAAATTACAAACCTGTGGAAAAAAGAGCCCAAATCTGTTTTTCACTATGCGTATATTATCAAAGATATCCAGCGTAATATACAGCATATCACCCTTATCTTACCTTAACATAAGCACAGGACAGTTTGAAGTGGTTCTATTTAGCTACTCTGAACAGGACAAAATCACTCCTGCTGCTCTCCAAGCAGCAGTGGAACTGGTTTCCAATAGTCATTAAGGTAAGCCACGGTGATGAAGTATGATTTACAATCCTGTTGTTCTTATGACATGCTCGGCAAAGTCTCAGTCTAGAAGTGCCCACAAGGTTTAAAAAAATGATCTGTCATCACTGCACTTGAGAGTGTCAGTATACAGTTCTCAGTTACCTTCTAATAGGCACATGCCAGAGGTTTCAAAATAGACACAAAATTCCCAGGGCATGAATTAGTGAGCATGTCTCATATTACTGCAGCTGGAGCTGCAAGCACGGTATCAGTGTAACTACGTTTTTTCTGGTTAATTCGAGGCACATATAGTATATGCTGCAGTGCTACATTTGTTGATAATGTAACAGAAATGTCAGATTCGTTTGTGTTTTCCTAAAAAAGACAGTTAGCACACATACACAAAGTAACCATCCTGAGTCGTTTTTCCCATCAGAACAGAGAAAGCAAGGACACAGAGTACAGCCCTGCCTGCCAGGAAGTCACTGAATCACCATTAGCAGTGAAAGTGAGATTAAATGCAGATGAAAATGTAAAACTAGCCACAGGTGCAGTGATTTTAAGGTTTTCACCTCAATAGTTTGGTGGAATAAAATGGCAGAAGGTTGGTCACCAGAAATAAAGAAAAAGTAACCAGAACAGATTTATCACTTGGCTTTAGAAGTCGTAAACTTACCAAAACTCTGTAGACAACTAACCTGTACTGGGAATTACTGTGAGCAATACCACTTGCTGTATACGACACACAGACTTTGGTCTTCGAATTTCCTCCTTAAGCAATACAGTTAACCCAGTGTACCTATACGCGCCCTCTCTCATATTTTATACTGCTTGCTGAATTTTGTTTTAAAAGTGAATAGCTCAAAAGTGTAGGTGTTAAAAATTTGGAATTAGGAATAATAACTAAATTAGAAAAAAGAACTAAGTTAGGAATAATAGCTAAAAACTAATTATTAGGGACAGCTACATCACTGACCCACATTCTGTGAAAAAACTAGTTTGTGTAGTATTTTCCTTTTCCCAAATACCAAGCAGAATGATGCTGTAATGGAAATCTAATCATCAATTTGTCAGTTTACTGAAAGAAAACTGAGTCTTGCATCATACTGATATCTGTAAAAATGTTTCTTTAAATTAGCTGACATATCAAACATGAAGCTGATTTTGTGCAGACAACAGACACTCCACTGGCCAGACACCTTTGCTGTAACAAGTGTTACCTTGTGGCTGGAATCCCTTTCACAGTGATACTGGTTGTTGTTGTGTCAGAGACCCCTAGTTTGTGCCTTCATAAAAATTAGCCAACATTTAGCTTTCAGTTCCCTTCCTGTGTTACTTATTTTCTAGAGACAGCAGGTGAGAATCTTCCACAATGGAACCAATTGTAGATTTAGTCTGACAAAGAAAAATAAAACCCTTAACCTTCACATCTCAGCTACCTCGTACTGAAAGCACACAAATCTGCTAATCTAAGAGTCACAAGCCAATTGCTTGGGGGCTGAAGACCCTTATCTGCATGGCACAAAGGCTTTGAAGAACAGCAAGTCACTCACAATACACGTTCCCCCTATCTCTCCAACTGCCTCCCCCTATCTCTTCCAAGTAGCTGTCTGCTACGCTACACCATCTAATGAACAAAGGCAACAAGGCATTATAATGCCAAGATACTTTGGAAGAGTTTGAAGCCACTCAAATGGAAAACATTGGACATGTAAAGACTACTTTTTCATCCTTCATTATCATGCCATTAATATATCATTAACCAGTACATTTCTGCCTACCTATTTAAGGTTGTTTTTCCCTCTGAAGGAGTCAAGTAGGTCTGCCTACTCAAAGCTTCACAGAACTACCACTGGGCCTCTTTCCTTTTGAGGATGATAATAAGGGTTAGGGTTCAACGTGAAGCCATTTTCATTTAAAGCAAAGGCTCCAGGACACAATTACAGCTGGAGACGGTGATTTCAAACAAACTGCATGTGGGGGTGGAAGGGCTTGAGGGGATACTTTGGGGCATGACTGAGGCCTATTGGGAAGGTTTGGTCCATTTCTTTACCAGTAGTTCTCAGATCAAAATCAAATGTAGAAAAGGCAAAAAGCAAAAATAAATAATCTTAATTGACTGAACTAATTCACTTGCCGATCTTAAGATTTTTGAAGGATCAGCATTTCATGAGAAACTATTTCCGTACAATTGCCTTGACTCCTTATCTCTAGTGTCCTCTGTGCCTTCTCCTACATGCGTGTGAACTGCCTGCTGGGTGTCTGGTGGGAGAGCGGTGCTGGCTGAGGACAGCTGTGCTTGGGCAGAGGCCTGCCATGGCTCCCCATTGTTGCAGAAGCATGCACCAGCTCAGCACTGCCCTGTTACGCACTCTAAATCCACACTCTAAATCCCTGCTTTTGTATTTCCTCACTGCCAGAGATAGCTGCTCTGAACAGCAGCCTCCTTGCCCGGTGCACTGAGACAAAGAAACATACAACTGCACAGTTATACTTCATGACTCAGCTGAAAAGACACAAGCCAAACAGCAGCCTCCTCGCAACAACAGGAGCTGCGTATTAACCATCCATCTGTGCGTGCGGTTGTGATTTTGAGTCATATTTTGTGATTCAGAAGAATTAAAACAGGCACAGAGGAAGAGGAAACCTGTAGATTGATTTATTTTTTCCTCCCACAGGAAGACAGCTGCCTTTGTGAAAGTGTGTTTGTACAGGCTGCACATTCTCGGAGCAGTGAAACTTTCATGTGGGCTTCAAAGTGACACACTTACCATTTAACTTTCATTGAGCAGAAGCAGACAGATGGATTTAGTTTGGAATTTTGTTTTGGTCTGTTGCCTTTTTTTTTTTATTTTTTTCCATTAGATCCTCAGTTAGAAGTGAAGCCAGCTGCTTATACTTCAATTCCAGCAATTCAAACTGGTTGCTTGCGTTTTGACCGCTTGTTTAATACAGTTGGTATTTCAATGGTCAAAAGTAACCTTTGAAGTTAGCTCCCTGTCAAGAGGGGAGCTGGGGGGAGGAATCACAGGTTCTGTGGGTTGTGATTTTAGTGTTTTCTTAGACTGATTGAAGAAGACTGCTCTGGATTGATTTTCACAGCCTGTTTTGGTAAGAAGGGATAATTTGAATCCCAAGAATGTAGCAATGCATGCAAAGTTACAGGTATCTATTACATCTGAGCTTGAGCAAACACATTTTGCAGACACTTTGGGGTACTCAAAGCCTCAGCTGCTGCCCAGGTCTACAGACAGTTCTACCCACTGTATGTCCACTTTTTACATAAAATGCGCTGGCTGGACACAAGCAGCTACACAGACCTTTGATATACAGCTGCTTGGTACCCTTGTTTCCTTTCTCAACATTTCACAGCTCTACAAACATCATGCAGTTCTTGTCAGCTCCTGAGGATGACGGGACCGATGAAGTGGGCTGTTCGCAAAAAAAAGCTGTCTATTTTCTCTTAAAACATGGAGTAAGCACTGATTATTTAATTCCACCCACCCCACCCCCAAACATGATAGAATGGGGAACAAGGCTGATTTCTGTCCTCTCCCTGCAGGAATTCAAGCCCACTTCTCCCATGGGATGGAGGGTTTAGGCCCGTGACAGAACAGTGGGTTCTGTTATCGGCAACATGTACTTTACTAGTTAGGAACGACAACACAGTTTTGCCGCATGCCATCTCCTTTGCAGTTTTGGCTTTAGGTCATATTACGGAAAAATACTTTAGCAGATGCTTAGCCCTCAATAGCTGCTTAAAGTACCACTGGCATCAACATGAATCTATGGAGAGATGTTAAATTAACACCATTATCCCTGTTGAATATGCTTCCACAATGTGAGCCTTCTTTATGCTATGTACCTCTTGTATTTCCCCATTTTCTCTACTTCCAAAACCATGCAGAGATACTTAGCAATTCTACGAGCTGTGTATTAACAATTCAAATATCTTGATTTCTCATTCTTTCCACACAAGGGCTTTTGAGCTAAAGCAGAAACTATTTTCATAGCAAAAAATATTAACGTAACTGCACTGGAAGCAGATTCCAAAATATGTACATCTCTAAAACTGAAAGAAAAGAGAGAAGACTTCACTAACTAAACAACACTTCAGACAAGAAATTTGTTTTTTCCATAGCCATTCCAAATGAATTTATAGTTCAACTTACAGCTGAATTAGTTACCCAGTTACGGATATTTTAAAAAGCCCTTCATCTTCTAGTCTCAGACCTTTAATCAGACCTGCTGACTGCAGGAGCAGTGCTTGACTGTGCAAAACACATGCTAGTTATGATGAAAGTAATGACAGAGACCTGATGGTAAACCAGACTGTGTCAAATAATTAATTCCTCTATAATTGCTATGGGCTTTTATTTTCCATCCTATCTGAACAGAGCAACATATTATTATGTCTTTTATATGGGACAGCAGAAATCATCCTCCCCTCCCCCTGAAGTTATTACGTACTTTCAGAGCTGAACAAAGACACCTATGCAAGGTACACTGACCACACGTAGCATGCAAATCTGAAAGCATCATAAGTCAGTCAAGTCAAAACCGGGTTTCACTTACTGACGTTTTGTTAATATCCTTCAGAAGACAGACACTTTTGACGTTACTGAAAGAAATGCCCTCCTTTCTTTTTTTCCTCTCCCCATCTCTTCTCCTGTCCCTTCATGCAAAAGGCAGTTGAAGTGGTTTTGTTTAAATAATAGCATCAGAGCTACTTAACGTTCAGTGGGACTAGCAATCTTGGGCCTTAGAGTATTTCAGTTGGAAGGGACCTATAATGACCACCTAGTCTAACTGCTTGTCCACTTCAGGGCTGACTGGAAGTTTAAGCAAATTATTAAGGGCATTGCCCAAATGCTTCTTAAAGACTGACAGGTAGTGCAGTCTTGAACTGAGCTGCAAAATATACTCCAGTCTCCTTTTACGGATGGCCACATCGATGATTCTCTTTATATTGTCGTATTATTGCAAAAACTCCTCGTGATTTTTCAAGAATATTGTATTTTCCCTAATTTGCTTACAAATTATCAGTTGTTGTGCGATTCTTGTTTAATTTCCTTTAATGACTATACCGAAAACTTTATTTTTACTCCTTCAGCAGAGACTGTTTAAGCTTAGGGATACAGAAGGCACTTGTCACTTCTGGTTCTCTATGAAGCCCAGATGGTCAGGGTTCCGACCCCTCATCTCTTAAGTCTTCTCAGCTAGTAAGATGATTCAGAAATAGAAGATTAGTCATTTACTGCTAGAATGCTTCAGCATAAGAGGTAGTCAGAGAAGCATCAACAGAACCATGTTTTCCATCAGAAAACATGACCATATCTAATTACGGCTGAGCTAAGCTTATTGTCTACAATGGAATTTAATTTAGGAAAAGACTAGAAAAATTGATATATTCATTTCCTATTCTGAAGCAGCCATATGGAAATTTCTGTATACTACAGAAATGATTTTAAGAAATTATTTTCATGAAATTTCCTTCCAAGAACACTTTACAAAAGGTTATTACTATTCTTCACTCAGCTCTACTCTATAGCAAATAGCTGTCCTGTAAAGGGAAGGGAAGGCAAACAGAATTCTGTCTTAAAAAGACACAATGTCTTTCTATTGCTAGGTCTTGAGCAACTCCCAGGCACCCTCTCTTGCAGTGTGCTGCAACCTTGTACAGGTGTTGTTGCAATAAGAGCAAAGTTACTATTATTCTAAAGTTAATTTGCATTCACTTGAAAATGCACATCAGTACCTGAACCTTCTTTTTAATTACACTGCAACCCGAGTTTTCATGTTTGTGTCTGATCCAGGTCTGAATTCTGCCAATGTATAAACTTGTTACATAGGCTACTGAGAAACAAAAATTAATTCAGAATTTCTAGAGCTTACACAGAATAAGGAAAATTACTTCTCTGAAATAACACACGCAGCACTGCTCAACTGATAAGGCCAAACAATTAAAATTTCACACGGAAATAGCTTTTCTCAAATAAATGCAATTTTCACTGGACTGAGTTATGACTCAAGAACTACATTGGCCAGACACGTATTGGAGCTGCTTCTTGGAACTTACCAAGTGTTAAGTCAGATCAATAGTTTTACACACAATAAACCCCTGACTGTTATGTTACAGATTTGAATCATTCAGACGCAGTTTTAGTTTAAAGTGTATGACCAACCACCATTATAGCAGCTGCCTAGAGGAGGGGAAGTAGGAAGGTTGCAATGGTGATTTAATGTGAACGATTTCCAGTTTCTCACTCAAGGTAGCAGGTTTTTTATGCTCTACCATGCTTTTGTGTGCCACCCCCT
Organism: Loriculus beryllinus; assembly: GCA_039877255.1. Lineage (NCBI taxonomy): Eukaryota > Metazoa > Chordata > Aves > Psittaciformes > Psittacidae > Loriculus > Loriculus beryllinus. Next base: position 31,385 of record JBCJKH010011182.1, on the reverse strand, counting down.
CCATTTGCCATGCAACTGGGATTTAAATAACTGCTGATGTCTTCCTGTAGTTCTTTCTCTGGCTACTTGAATCTTATGAAGTGTTAATAACTAACACCTTGACATAAAAGAGCTACTGGAGCTACAGGCAATGCTGCTGGGCAGAGGGTAAGAAATTAAAATAAATTTAAACTCACTGTTTTACTCCTGCATTAAACATGGCAAGACTTATTTCTGCAACAGACTATATGTACCATCACATAAAGTGTAAATAAATAAAACCTTTCTTAAGTTATTTTTCAGAATTATAAGCACATAGTCCATTAGATACAAAACTGTAGATATATTAATACCTGTTGTATGGGTGAAGCAAAACTTTGAGTCTGGTACAGTCTGATTTGTTACACAAACGCATCTGTAAAAAATGGCTCATACTTCTTCATATAAGAGAGAGCAACATGAGGCTAACTAACTTCTCCTTAAATTCCTACCCCCACAAGATCCTCTTTTTATCTTCAGGATTATCTACTTCACTGCTAGTGAATACACTAATGCAGCCATGGTGGCTTCCTCCCAGTGGGCACAGTAATAGCAAAATGTGTTAATAGCAAATCATTCACATCAAATGATATCTTTTCCTTAGCTCCAAGTCAGACATATCTTCTTCAGCATAACAGCTCAGGCCAGTGCCCTTGTACTTACAGAAACAGCATGTTTACTGACAGGTATCAGAAAAGGATTTGGTCAGCCAACTAGTGTTTGAATGAGAATCATTTTGACCTCTTTTGTTTGATTTGACTGCTTGAGATACAGGTACACAAGAGAAATGGAAGATCGTCTTAAGATGCTACTCACTGCAACAGCTTACAAAACACAATAGCAGTGTTTTAGTTATGATGGTTGAGCTCCTAATGTAAAAGAGGAGGCCTGAAGTTTAAAAGCATGTCCCTCTTTCCCAGATGCTCCAAGTGATCTAACAGAAGACACTACCTTTCTGTATGAACTTTGTCTCACTTATATTTGTAATTTGTAGGCCTCCTTACCCACAGCTTTCTTCCCTGGCAAACGCTAAAAATACTAGAAGACTTGTTAAACTCAAACATTAATTTATCATCAAACATTCCCGGAAATTAGAAGAGGAGAAATTGGCAATTAAGTCAATAAGTGATTGAGACGAGAAGCCAGAGAGAGATACATCACAGAAACAATTCAGTGTCTGGGAAATGAACTAAGATGACCCTTTCACATAGCAAATACAGTCATTACCAGCTACACAGGAACATATAACTGCTGAAGCAGTACGCATGGGTGCCTACACATTATGAAAAGTTATATAAAGCTTCACTAGTTTAGCTTTAAAAAAAGCCTACAGAAGTTAACTCATATTTTTGGGTGTCAAATACTTCAGATTTTTTAAGGTGCATGATTGACAGCTGGTATCTTTGAAACACAAAAATAGTGAACTGAGAGACAGTTATTAATATTGGTAGAACTTTGCACTGAAACAAAAAAATAAATAAAATTTAAGCAGAATTGTGTCAGGAGACATTGAAGAGAATGCACTGAAAAATACCTGGCAACACTAAGACATGCTACCAAAGCAAGTGGTTCAACTCCTGCTCTGAAATGGGTGAAATCTGGTTTTGAACCGACTTCCCTCATTCCAGGTAGACATCCTAATATTAGAGGGTTCTTGATGGAACAGAGAGCACAACTTCTTACTCTGGCATACCTGTTGAGAAAACATAAAATAAACATAATCACAGGACTGTTTCAGGAAAGCAGTAACCACAAACTACTTGCTCAAATTTTGTCTTATATCACACAGGTGGACTGAGACAAGCAGCACTTAAAGCCCTTGCTACTTCTGACAACAGAGAATATGAGAAATGGTTTTCAGTGGATGAAAGAGCTGTGCAAACAGGAACATGCAATGCAACAGAAATGGTACCATGAGTAGCAGAAAATATTTTTATAGCTTTTTCCTACAAATTTTGGTTTTTGTAAAAAAGATACAGAAAAGTAAATCTTAAATGTTTTGGTGGGTATTCTTGTTTCAGAGCCTCACTAAATCAAGAGCAGGAATGCCATCCTATGTTTTGATATATTCTAAAATAACATTGGAAATAGTTCTGTACTATTGAGTTAATTAGCCAGTTGTCTAGAAAGAATATATGGATTTTAGCAATTTTTTTTCAGTCCCATTTTCCAAGCTCACCTAAAAGTTACATAGTATTAAAAAAGTAGTATTAATGGTGTATTAGATGAGCCAGGAAAAAAAAAATAATCTAGTATCCATGTCAAAAATTTCTAGGCTGCTCAGTTGCTGCTATGTCTAAAATTGATTCAATTTTGGCTGAATCTAGTTCAGGCTCATTTTAGATTGTGACATGTGAATGTCTACATTTGCTTCTACTGCATTTACTCCCTAATATCTAGTTTTTAATTTTGATATTTAACAGTATTGTTTTCAAAGAAAAAGACTAAAGGTGTGGGAAGCTGAAGTTTCTAACTTCAAAACAGGCAAATGCAACCCTATACATAGAGGTCATGGCTCCTGATCTCTAGAAAAGCAAAGTCATAAATTAATCTATATCCAGAAACTTTAAAAAAAAATTTTTTTAACCTCCTCCCCCCTTTTTAACCAAGGCTACTGAAAGAGTCTAAATTCATGTAAGCATAAGTGAAATCATTCCTTTTAATACAGTGTCAGGTGGAAGATAGTACTCACCTATAAAGCTAGGCAAGAAAGTTCTGAAGCAGGTAATTTTCCAGGAAAATATTAACCATCCCTTGATCCAGTCCCCAGTCTTGCTCACCATACTTTTGAGAATGGTGTTCTAACTTCAGGGAGATTGCCATTTTCAACAACACATGCACATGTAAATATTAATTACATTTATTGTGAAAACATTAAAGACACAATGTAGCTTTAACATGCTCCCACTGAGCAACTACTAATTTAATCTGAACTTCACACAGTTTATTGTGGAAACGCTGCAGACACAAATGCAGATTTAAACACAGTTCCACCATCAGAGAACACGACACTTCAAGGAAGGTCAAAAAATGGCTCTTAAAGCTAAACAGAAGAGGCAGATGCCATTTCCCAGAAATGAAGGAAGGTAAGCTCCACTGGAGCAGCTTTCATACTGGGCTTTTCTTTGGATTGGTGGTAACTGAAAACCCCAGAGCTCAGTGATTTTTCTTTTTACCTATTTGCTCCAATCCAGGAATCTTTGGCACAGAAATTTTCCTTTGCTTTGTGACCACAAGATTACTCAGCTATTTGTTCTTAACAAAACCTCTGTTTTCTACTGTGTGGCACTTAATTGCATATTGTGTAAAGGATACTCTCGAGTGTCAAATTCTGTGTGGATAGGAGACTAACAGCATCAGGTTATTGCACCAGTTCTTTTTTACTCTACTTTTATCTGACTAACAAGGCTGTTGTTAGAGAACTGGTTTTCCTCATTATTCCATAAACTGGCCTTAATTTATTGCATTTACACTGATAAACTGGCAAATATATCTACACACAACAAGAAAGAATTTCACTGTGTTAATTTAGAAAGATAAAAAACCCCTGCGAAACTGAAAGTTATTTTAAGCATGCAGATTTCTATTTCTAGTTCACTCTTGCACGCTAACTAGATTCAAACCAGAGTTGCATTTCTTCTTCTTTGCACAGATGAATAAAAATAAGGCCTATTTAAAAAACCTGCACCACAAAGCACAGTAGTAACACGTGGCTTATTCTGTCAGTCATAACAGTATATTCTACTTCCTCATTTCTCTGTATCAGTTGTGAAGCTGTAGTCACGAAACAGGGAATGTTTATATATCAAAACCTTGTGCATTAATTAGAATAAAATTAGGTGTGCGGTTTAGACATCAATTAAAACCCTGACAAAAAAAGCATCATAAAAGACTGTAGAAAACTAGAGCTCTTTAGACTTTTAAACAGCAAAAAACCTATCTAAAATAGCAAAAAAAAAAAAAAAAACTAAAAATCGAAACAGTTTTTTTTGGGTATAATTCTTTGCATGCCATTCCTCCCTACAGTGCTACATAATCACTTTGCTTTTTCCCTCTCATTTCAATATCAACAAACATCTGCCTACACATTAATTCAGACAATATTAATTAAAAACTGGAAAGAATTGGAGCCTAGCACAGAGATTTAAAATGGTGTCTCTGATCATATATTTGATATCAAGTCCTAGCATGAAACTCTTATACTTAATCCAAGTAGTTCCTTATTAGGAAATAGCATATATACGTTGTCAAATTATTTTCATTACAAAAGATACACAGATCAAACAGTTTAACTGAAAAACTCTGAAGACTTCTAGGCATCAGGAGGGAAGGCACTTTTCTGGTCATATAATTCTAATACATTGGGTTTTAGCACAACTTTGGTATTTCAATGTCACTTTCAGTTTCTATGCAAGTGATATCCACTGACAGCCCAGTCCTGAACTTCTCCACTTGCAAATAATGCAAAGAAAATTGCTCCAAATAGATTAATAGAAGCAGCAATATAGAAAACAGTCTGCCATTCTCCCACTGTATTCTGTCAAAAGGGGAAAAGAAAAAAAAAAAGCAGTCAATTTGCAGCTCCATACTCAAGAAAAAGTGATTTCTAAACTGACACTATGTGCTTTGCCTATTTAAATGTAAATGTTATTCAGCATGATTTCATAGCAACATAAATGCATTGTAAACATAAAAGGTCAAATCAGCAGCATGATTGCAGTTTAATAATACAGCTTACACAGACAGTCCTATAAGAATTGCATTAGGCTATCTGGATCATTTTTTTTATCTCGGATGCAGAATGTTCATATCAGAAATCACATTTGCACAAAGACTACACAAACTCAGAGAATGTTACTGTAAGGGGAAACACTGCCTTGCTTTCAAGTCAGGTAATGCAAGAGCTGAAGTGCTCTGCACTATGCAGTAAGCTATTCCTAATGACTACCATGTGGATATTCTAGATCAATAAGCTTTTTAGCCCAACAAGGTAGCTATCTTTTCTCAGATATCAAGAGGAATCCTCTAAAATCTGGTATTCAAGAAAGGTCTTAAGACACAGGTAGCAAATAAAGATGTAATATCTATAGGTGTCTTAAGTTGTTGGGCTTTTTTGGTTTTGGGTGGGGAGGAGAAGGGAGGATGGTGAGGTTGGGAGGGTTAATTTGATGACTACTGTAACAAATCTGTAATTAATCTAACTACAAAAACTAGAGTAATACCAGAACAGTGCATTAGTATAGCATAGAAACACAAACCAACAAAAAAAAAAAAAAACAACAAAACCCACAAAAAAACAAGCAAAAAAATCCCACTTGTTAATATGTCTGAAAGAAATTATTTGTTTGACTATTCATGTATCAATGACTTTTTCCATATTATTTTTAAGGAAATCATTGGAGTGATCACCAACTCCAAAGATTCAACTGTACCAATAAACCTACTTGTCCCATCTTTCCTCCTTAAAAGATTTTAGAATCATAAATATAGTTGATTAAAAAAAAAAAAAAAAACAACCAAAACCAAACCTCACAAACAGCTCCTCATTCCCTTTTTCTGCTGCAAATCATCCTTCAACTAAACCACCTTGGAAGTCAAATATTACACTGTTCAGATTAGGTGTCTTGTAATACTAACCATAGAATGGTTTAGGTTGGAAGGCACCTTAAAGGTCATCTAGTTTCAACTCCCTGCTGTGGACAGGAACACCTTCCACTAGACCAGGTTGCTCCAAGCCCCATCCAGCCTGGCCTTGAACACTGCCAGGGAAGGGGAAGCCACAGCTTGTCTGGGCAACCTGTGCCAGCGCCTCACCACCCTCATAGTAAAGAGAGCTTACACAGCTTAGAATGTCCTAATCCTGTAACATGCATACAGAGGGATGCATTATAAAAACCACACATTTGAATCTAGTTTCTCATCTGAAAAATGCTGACCTTACAACTCAACACCTCATGTAAGAGACTGATTTTAGAAAACACAAGTAAGAACTTGTCTGAATTTGCTAAAATATTACCACAACTGTCTCGTCTAGTTGGCATTTTAACAGTTTTACCATGATAGAAGCATATTCATTTTATTCCTAGACAATATAAGGGGCAAGTCAATACAGTTTCAAAGTCCTATTGCAGGTCTTCAATTTTGCCTATATTTTCCTTATCAGAATCACAAGAATAAAAGCTAAGAATCAGGTCATTCACAACAATGGAACAGTATGATTTATATGTGTAACACAGATTTCACTTAGAAGAAATTAAAAGACTTCCAGACTTGAGATGACAGAATTCCCATTCAATGGGGATAAAACAACCGAAAGAATGGTAAGCAGACTTACATTATGAGTGAGGTTCTTGGCAATAACTGGCCCCACCATTCCTGGGATAGTAGCAAAAGTATTTGTAATCCCAAGGAGAATTCCAGCATATCTGTAAGAGAAATTGTTACAGCTGCATTTTAACTTACCTGGTTTATCGGTCATGGAAACAATTTTGTCAAACCTGATCACACAGGCCTCAGCTTGACCATGCAAATTAAAACACACATACCCCACTGGGAATAGCTTGCTTTTATTCCAGTAACAACTCTCAGACAATTTGGTACATACAGTTCTAGGGACACAGTTTAGTGGTGGATTTGGCAATGTTAGGTTAATGATTGGACTCGATGACCTTAAAGACCCTTTCCAACCTAAATGAATCTATGATTCCATACATCTCAATTTTCCAGTGACTAGTTACGAAATTAAACTTAAACTACTCACGGCTTTACTCTGGATCCTTAACCCAAACCCACATCCCCTCTGCTAAGCCACAACCAAACTGTCTGGAATGAATCCATTGAAGAAGTTAGAAAAGAAACATTGCATGCCTTGAAGGAGTATGATGGAGTGCTGTTCTGCAACAATAACAGTCTGTTCAGGTATCACTGCTAAAAAGCATCTGCCAAGAAAGCAGTATCACCAGTGGGGATGGATATCCCCACTTACACTACAGAGCATATGTTCCAAAGACCTGAGTTCAAGGTCCTGCAGCAGCGCTTCCCTTCAGCTTTCTCTGGGTGAAGGCCGAGGGTAAATGGGTCTGATTTAACCAGTTCTGCTGGTTGCCATTCTTGCAGCTCCATTCTGAAGCTTCCTGTTCCATAAACATGTTGCTCTATCACACACACGTGCATACATATTCACCAGCAGCCATAAAAATTTGCTGGGAAAAGCTAGTTACTTGCTTAATATCCGAGTCTCAGCACCTCATCTCTAGGTAATTAAAGATCTCTCTCATAGGGGTGTTGCAATACCAAAAGTCTGAAACCGTACCACAAGTTCAGGCTTGTGAGACAGACTGAAGAGAAGAGCTAGACATTCTACAGCAAAGCTTGACCTTCCAACCACTAGAGCACAAATCCCTGCATTTCAGATTTTCAAGGCAGATTTGCTAGCTGAAGAATCATACAAAATACTACCAGCTGCAGTTTACCACAGCAGACAGGAGTTATCTCCCAGTGATCATTTGAGGCTGTTTAGCAGAGTGAAATTATGTCCTTACCAATATAATTTCATCTCAAAAGACAGATGTATAGCTTTGACATTTACCAAAACATGCAAATTTAACCATACAGCATTGTTATAAAAGGTTGCTATATGTATATCCAGTCCAACAATATCAGACAAGTATGGTTGTTGTTTTGTTTCTTTTTCTCCCCTAAGAGAATCAATTATCTAGTCCTACCCTGACTTTTTTCCTGAAGGTCAATACTACATGTCAGTTTAAAGCATGGCAATGTATTTCAGACTGAGCTTTAATGCCTTAGTTAAAATGATCTGTATTTTTTATAAACATAGCACATAGTCTTCTTATCTTGGAAAGTGTTTAAGAATTAATACACCTTTATGAAGCTGAATGTGAAAGCGTAAATATTTCCCTTAGGAAGAGAAGCACTTATAGCAAAATTATTTAAAACCTTTAGGTAGAACCAAATGCATTTTGCCTTCAGCATATTTAAGCACTACAATACTGATAAAACACGCTTTCAAAACTAAACATAGTTTAATAGCTTCCCTGGACACCAAAGATCTCTGGCAACCAGTTGCTGGCTAAATGCCTCTGGTTATGGACAGTGTTTCTGACATAGGTTTCATTCTTGATAATGCTCGCTGTTTGATGCAGATAACTGCTATGCCACTCCCTCAGTACAGTGGAGACTCCCATATGAAATGGGAAAGCAAAAATTGACATGTCTGTAGAACAAGACAATAGTAAGCTGTTGGTCAGGCTTTTATGGCATAGTGGGGATAACCAAACACAAATTGACTTGTAGAGCAGTTAAGTAATAAAACCAAGAGTAAAAAAACCCAGTGTGAGATGAATGTGAAGTGTTCAGTGTATAACAGGAGCCATGGGAATATTATGAGGGCTCATGGTAACAGCAGTACTTAAAATTGTAATCATGGCAACATACTGATGTAGAACTTAAGAGCTAGAATAGAATACATTCTCCCCACATGAGCAATCTCGTCTCCCTCCCAACCTCTCCCTTCCCCCAATTCAATATACTGATGGTATCATAATTACACGTTAGAAACCAACAGCACATAGTACGTATTGTTTGTCCTTCTCTATCAGTATTGTCATTCACTTTTTTCTGTGAATATGATCATTATTTCTTTGGTATAATGCAAATTTTAGTAGCAACAAGGGACCCTTTGCTATTCCAGTCAACATACTTATAACCAATTAAAACAGGCATTTAAGTGCATTTTGAAATTGTTTGGAATCACTTCTGGTTACTTTAATATCTTTCAGTAAATTAAAAACAATAAATACGAAACTCTAGGTAAACTCTTACCAGAAGTTTCCTTCACAATTTTATGCAGACCCCATTTTCAGATTTTTACAACTATGTCAAGCATTTCCTTGAAGTTGTGAATGTCTGCCGTGACCATTTCAGGCAACAAAGTTCAAACAGTCACAAAAAGTTAAGGGCAGGGGGGAGGAGGGGGATTGGGGAAAGAGGAGGAGAAGGGAAGTCTTTTTCCTCTCTTAGATGTTTTTGTATATGTTTTAAAGAATTTTTTTCCCTATGACCTTTGTTGCAAGGACAGGGCCCTTTTCTTCCTCTGTCTCCATCTGAACAGATTTACTGTGAATTAAAGAGCACATGTACTGAATAGAGAATTGCTGATTTCAATAAAACAGAATCGACCCTGACCACGTTCCCATCCAGGAAAGTTTTTCCACACACTCAGCCATTCACTCTAGAGGCAACGCCGGCCCAAGGTTTCTGAGCTATCAGCAAGACACCTGCCTCTCCTGCGCTTGTAATCAGTATGCCCCCTTCAGCCTATCTGAGAGGAAAGAAGGGCTAGAGGAACTTGTCTGGTTTAAATGCAAAGGAAACAAAAAGCAGGACTTTGTCGAGGGTAGGAAGAATAGAGTGGGATTTGGTCAGAGGGATCAGCAGCAGTGCATGTGGTGAATCTAATTATGCCTGCTGATGTGTATCAGCATCATGCCACATGATTCTTGTGCTTTTTTTCAACACCTAAAACATTATGCTGTCACATACAAATTTAACTGACCCCTGAAATAAACACATTAGTAATGCAGAGTGAAGTCTCTCGCAAATTAGAAAACATACACAATGTCCTAGTTCTGGAAACCTCAGCTATCAGCTGCATACATAAGTACTTTGTGCATGTGCCTCACTCACAGAGACAGTTACATGATTTCCTTTTTCCTGTGACAGCTTTGTTGCATTTAGTGGAAAGGATGAATTGTACTCACTTAATGAGCACCATTCAATACTTTGTTTCACTTCACTTGCTCAATGCAGAACCGAGCCTGGCTTTCTGCATACTATTCAGCTGTTTCAAGTAGAATTTTAATGATCCCGCACACTTCCAGTACAGCTTTTCACAACATTAGTTTATTTTCACAACACTCTTGAGAGATGGGGGTGACAATGTGAAGCCCAGATACGAAATTAAAACATAGGCTGAGAATGTATGTGCCTACTGGATGCTCGATTTGAGATCCTCGGGATCTCATTTCAAGAGTATTTAACAGCAGTATTCATACATCCAAAGCACAGCTCCACTGACTTCTGTCTGCATTCTGAGTAATATCATTTTTGCAAACCAGAACTTAACAGTTTGAAGAGGCATACAAAACCAAGCAATAAATCAGCTAGGCCTCAATCAGTTTCACTGTATCCAACATTAGTTTCTCAGATGAGATGTTTAGGCTTGGACTTAATGAATGAATGCCAGTCTCACTCTCAATATAGTGCTCAGTCATTTCTAGAGTGGGATCCATCCTGTGCACTGTGTGAAGAAAAGGGTCCTGTGCAGAGGAATATTAAAACAATGACAAAAATACTAGCCTGTGATGCACAGAGAAAAAAAGGCAAATCAAAACCACACAGATACCCAAGTTCTGCCATTAAGTAACTTACAGTAGTAATGTATTTTGACATTAACGCTTATGTTTTCTATTTTTAAACACAGAAGCATAAAAATAAATAACTCCAACTCTTAGTCAACATTTGACATTTCTAGGAAACAAAATGTTGTATTTCTGCAAAACTAAGCTTGAAACAGAAGTTGTATAATGGCCCACAATACCTCAAGATGCACCACTTCAACTACGTTTTCTAAATTTGTAATTCTACTTGATTTAAAACGAAGCCCATCACAGAAGCTTTTATATTCAGGTCATAGTATAAGCTTTTTATAGCTGGCCATTGACACCTTTCCTCTTGCTTGCTACCTAATCTCACCTGCCAAGAGTAATTGGGCTACTACTATATCATATCCATCTGTTAAATCAAAACTTGTCCATCACTGCGGACATGATCACCATCCTTCCAATTGGCAAAGCCTGGATTACATCTTTAATTTGGACCTGAGGTCTCACATATTAGTTGTCCAGATCTTAAGAATTTATTTTGTAAGTAACATTTCTACAACATGGTATTTCCCCTCTTCACTTAAACTTACACTTACATTTTACATTCATTTACACTTTTAATTTTACACCTTACTACAAAATACGCATGAGGAGAACCAAATGACTTCTAAGTCATTTGCTACCACAAATAGGCAAATGAATGACAAAGCAAAGTACCTGACTTTTATTAGTGCAAATAATGCTTATGTGGACTTTCAAAAGAACACATACACATCCATGATCTTCAGGAAACTGAGTCATCTGTCCAGTTCTGCATTTGTAACACACTGGAGAAATTATAGGCTGAAATCTAACTTTCCATTCTTAAAAGTTAGTCACTTAAGAGCAATGTTACCTACTGATAGCAGGTCACCTACTTCTAACAAGGTTTCAATACCAGTGTTTAGAATGTTTTTCCAATACAAGTGATTAACTGTACCACAGTGCTCAAATATGGTAACGTTCATGCCAAAGCTTGATGTCTTTGATGGAGAAATATAAGAGTGAAAAATTTACTTATATCATGCTGTTCCAATGACTCTGTCCTATAAAGATCATGAATAGGACAAAAATCTAGTAAATATAAGCGCAGAATTATATAATTTATTACTGCAGGATCAAAACTTTAATTATTCTAAACTGTTGTTCATGTCATACTCTCTGCCAAACTTGCACCTTTTGCAAAGAGAGTGCTTAATACTGTAAATCTGAGTCAGTGTCAATGTTTCCATTCCAGGTCTGTACAGCACATGGTCCACAGCTAAGTCTCCAGGCACCCCAGCAATAAAACAGCCAAACAACCATGGTCATAAATGTATCACGTGCACTAAAAATAGCTTCACCAATACTTACGAAGGTGCTATGTCCAGATGGTTTATGCTGTAGCCAGATGTACAAAATCCTCCTAATGTTGTTGATATGGTCACGAATGCAACAGCCAGTGCATAGTTGCAACCTATGAATCCAGCTGCTACCAAGAACACTGCAGGTCCAATCATTCCTTTAAGACATAAATCTTAGAATCAATAGACTTCTCACGTGAGACACATTAAGAGACTCCAAACTGCGTATACATTTTCTGTATAACTTCCACCACCACCTAGTGTACAGAACCCAGCACTGCACTACACGCATCACAGCCTGGAAGGAAGAGATGGGTTGCAAGCCTGTTGCTGCCGCAGGAAACTGCAGCCAGATCAGAAAAATCTCACTCTAGCTGCAAAAAATGAAACCTCAACTAGATAAAAAAAATAACACAAAGATACTTAAAGTGACTTCACAAAATTTATTTATTGTTATAAAAATTATAGAAGCCACAATGACACTGGTAGGTGAAGAGTGCACTCCAAAGAAATTATCCCCAATTTAACTCTCCAGGTTTCAGGACCAAACCCTGACTTCTGCAGACTATAATAAAGTGGAGCTGTAAGAGTTCATACAAATGCATATATATATATATATATGTATATGTATGTATTTATCCTGCAGGCACATTCTAAAATGAGTTTTATTTCACATTTACAAGACCTGCACATCTGGTAATATCTATACTGGAGCCTGCTCCACAATTTAGAAAACCCAGTCTAGCTTTAGAGATGCTACACCAGGTACCGGAAAAACAGCTTAGCAGCCATCACAAGCTAGTGCATGCTGCTTCCTGTCTGCAGTGAGCTTTGATACCCACTTCCTATACCACAGCCCATTTATATGACTCTACCGTGACCTCTGCAAACAGCTCCAAGGACATGCTTTTGTTGATGAAGCCAACCTAAGTACTGCTTTTCATAACAGAACAGCTTGTCTCCCCTCAGTTGTACATACTTGGGTGTAAGGTCCTGCAGTAAACTGGGTCATCAAAATGGTGTAGGATTAAAATAAAAAAATAAAAGAAAAAAATCTTGCGAACTTAGTATAAGAGCAGCTTTAAAAAAAGCAGCTGAATTAGCAAAATTGAGAAGGCAGCAAGGATGGGCATACATAAAGCAGGCTACACCTTGTGTGGATCCTGTGCCTAATCTCTCTTTTTTTTTTTTTGCCTTCTTTCTCTTGCTCCCTCTTTTAATCAGCAATCAACTTCTTTATCCTAAATACAGCATTTTCTCTGTGTTCATTAATAACCTGATGCTGTTGATTTCTTGGTGATTTCAGATCATCTCTCCCACCAATTGGTCAAGACCATTTTGGGTTCTATTTGGTCTTCTGACCCCGACAGCAACTGTAAATTTTGCAAGTGTATTCCTATTCAGTTACTTAAGTCTTAAATAAAGAGAACACCACAGGGATGGGAATAGGCTTATGCAGAACACTGTTTGAGAAAGCAACTTATAACAGATCATTCTGTCAAGCAGTTATCACCACTTTCTTTTTTTTTGTTTAATGGAAAAAGATCTACTCTTGGCAAATTAATGTACAAACAAAACTGCTCCTCTCAAGCCACGCACAATCCCGCCTAACCTTGTAGCAGAATGTCACACTACTTTCCCAAACCCTTCATTTTTTCCAGGTTTATACTATATGTTTGAAATAGAGGTGATATTTGCACCTACCTATTAGGGTAAAACATTTGCGAACACAAACAGTGGACAAGTTCTGGTTTTGCCGTAAGTAATCAGCAATTTGCCCAGACAGAATTATACATAACCAGCAGCCAAAATAAGGTAGGGCAGACAAAAACCCATTCTGTTAAGGAGAAAAACAAATAAGAGAATGTTAAAACACTGGAATACTTTCAAAAACACCACTTGTCCAACAATTGCCTTAGTTTTCTTTTTCCTTTTTAACTGGTAATGTTCTCCTTTATGAGTGAGCAAAGTAGTTGTAGGTAGTATTTCAGAAACCATAAAACAAGTTACAAAATCTGAAGCAATCATACAAACCATACAACAGAGAAAAATATTTTTATAGTTACTGTTTTAAATCAGAACAGTTAAAAATAGGCAATATGCATCTTCAAAAGCTAAATTAATTAAATTAAGTTAAATGTCAATAAAGTCCTTAAAAACCAGTGGAAATTAGAAGGCAAGCAATATTTTCAATGCATCTGCTTAAATGTGGGGGTTTATTTTACCATTTTCTAGCTATGTATTTACGTTCCAAGGTTCTTAAACAGGTTCCTCTATCCTAAACAGCATGGAAGATCTCTATTGTTTGATTTGCTCAATTCAAAAGAAAGTGATCATTTTATTTATCTTACCTCCTGTGCATCAAACCGCAGGATCTCCTTCATGTATGTAGGCAAGAGCGTAAGGAGAGTATAGAAAGTCCAATTATAAGAGAAGTGTGCCACAACGATAGCCCAGAGTGGAAGGGACTCCAGTATAGGTCTCCAGGGAACAGATTTTTGCGTAGAAAGCTAGCAAGCAGAAGGCAGAGAAAAAGGGAAGAGAAAGAGTGATCAAGACATTGATATGAAGATTTGCTAAATATAGTGTTTGGATCCTACCCAAATCTATGTTGACAATTCATTCTGAAGTACATAAAGTGACTTGCATCTGTTGACTGAGATTCATCAGCAGCGATATATTATGTTTAGTTCTCACCGAATGTATTTTACTGCTCTGTTTTGCATCTATTAACAGTAAGATTGTTATCTACTTTGCAATCTTACTATAGTAAAGTAAGACAATTACTTTACGTTTTGTAATTAGTTTCAAAAAGTATTCCTTCGTTATTGAGATTTGTTGCCTCCAGCTTTTACTATAAATGATTGATTATTTAAAGTCACGCCTCATGTGTTCACTTAGCTGAATCTTTCCTACTCAATCCCAGATATTAAGTTTGGTCTCTCAGACAGCCTCACAGGTTGTATATACATACCCCCAGTTACAGGAATAAACTTTTACGCACACTTTAGGAACTGGCTCATAAGCATTTTAAAAATGTTTTCTTCATTAACAGTGATCACTTTCTTACTCTAGAAGACACATGAAGGGGAAAAAAGTTGTAAAACGTTGTGTTGTAAAGTTTAAAGACAGTATACAAGCCTGGATCTAGATTAAAGAGAACTGGTAGACTTGAACTTTTTATTTAAAATGTATTTCAACAGTGTCTGTGACAAATGGCATTATGATAAATGCTTTGTTTGATTACTGATTGTTTCTCACTTACACAACTGCACTATATTTTTAATTTTTTTGTTTGACAAATTCTGCCTCTACCTGAGATTAAAGATGTTTTTCTAGACATAACAGAGCATGACACTAATGACAGTATTAGTGGTTTGTGTTTTTACTTTGGTAAGTATCACTATACTAAAATGCTGTACCTGATCTTTTAGAGAAGAGAGTATATATTCTCTTTCAGCATGTGAAATGCTCCTGTGAGTTTCTGGTGTATCGCTAACCAACCACATCCAGAAGAACCACCATAGTACGCCAAGTGCACCTATTGTTGGGAAAAGATGAGCAAAGAGATAGAAATAAAAACATAAGCAATTATATTGCGTGATTAACACACTCACATGATTTATTTAGAAGTCTTCTTTCCAAATACCCTAATTTTAATTAATAGTATTTTTCTACACATCCATATTGTATTTTTCTCAGTCACACTGAACAGCTACAAAGGATATGGCTCACCCAGAGGAAATAAAAAAATCACATAAAGTTTAATCACAAAAAATACCTTGTGTGCATAAACAGAACATGACTACATACAGCATAACAGATGTACCAATACCCCTCTTTATTAAGGCAACCTCAGAACTTTCACTTGAAAAAGGTAACTTTCAACAGTCGACCCAAATCAACTGTACTTTTACATAACTATAACATCATAACTTATTTCATTTCATCCAGCCCTTTGTTCTGAACCTTCTTTATTTATACAAAAATTGGAGGTGGTTTTGCTGAGAAAAGTGGAATTCTTGTCCTTTATTCTGATCCTCCCATCCCCATGCAGAATACAAAATGGCTCCGACATATAAATAGAGCTATAAAAAGCACCAATTACTTCTATGACATAGGGTTAGGAAGTATTTTCTGTGCTTGAGCTTCTTCTAGAACATAACTCACAGTAAATATGCTATGCCTTGCATTTTGGGCATTCCTTCCTTCTCTGCTAGAGAGATTTTCCGCACAATTTCCATTTAAACCAGAAGTAACTTTTCACATGTTCTTTCATTCAGAGTATAAGTTTGTTCCTGGGATTAAAGTTATTAACTCAATTTCACACTTCAAATAAGAAATTTCAGCCTCTTATTTCCAAGTAGTGGGAGAGCTAAGAGCATTTGACTTATGCCAGCTTTTGTCCAAGTAAGTGACAGCTTTGCTCATTGAAAGCAAGGCTTACAAAGCCATACACAGAAATCTACTTAGCTTTAAATATCTCTAATTTCCCAGGAGGAATAAAATAGCAACCATACATGCAAAAACATTTTTAAAACTTGAAGTAAGTTTTGTAATATACCATGCTTTTCAAAAAGAACACGGATTGTACTTTAATAATAATAACCCTCCCCACCACTTACCAAATATGTAAAACACATAAATCCAGTTCATATAGTAGCAAATTAAACCAGATAGTGGCAGAGAGACAACAGTTCCCAGCTGTGCACCTATGAGTAGAAAGCAAAACAAAGTGGAAAAATAATACTTAGGTCTCCTACAGACCCCTTAAGTTAAGTGGCATTTCACAGTTACTTCCTTTTTCTGTAATTAATCATGCAGAAAAGAAATTCTTACCACCACTAGAGGGCCACCATTCCACCTTAAAGAAACAAGCACAAGAAGATGCTTTGGCAGCTCCAAGTAAGAGACACAAGACCCTTTATTTATAGTACCTTGTATTAATTAGCTACATAGTAACTCTTTGCACCACTTTATACCAAAGTTAGACTGAAGTTTATACTTCGTTGCAGATCAATACCTTTTCTCAGGGTTATAAAAGCCATGAAGGAATGAACATAATGAATGCTAAGCAAGATTTAATTCAATGTTATGCTTTCCAGATTAAATGCCAATTAAAATTTATAATATAAATCCCCTTGATTGAAGTCAATCCTCCTGTTACTGCACTAAAAATGTATAATCCCATTATCAGTGTGGGAATTTCTCACCTGCATATGAAATACTAAGAAGCTTGCTGCGTTCCAGTGGAGGAGCCCAAGAAGACCACATCGAATGCATAGCTGGGAAGGTAACACCCTAGAAAACAACATTTAATACTGTAGAAATGCAACAATCTTAGAAATACTTCGACTTTGCATATTTCAAAGCATATTTCATTAAAAAGCACTACACTATGTTAGTTACTTGTTTAGTAACAAACCACTTTTAAAAAGCACACAAGGCGTAAAAGTAAGGAGGCAAAATTAATTTCTCCTGATTTTGCTTCTATATGTACTGGAAACGCTGCAAGAATACAAACAATACTGTTGTCAGTTCCAGGTTTCTAACAAATGAGAATGGATAGGTCTTGTTTTGTCTCAAACGTCTTTACAAAAAAAACCTTTTCCTTATTCAAACAGCTTAAGCTAGAATACAGGGCAAATGTTTTAGTAATTAAGAAAAGAGAAAACTAAGTTATTTAAAATGAAACAATCCTTATACTACTGACACCCACAGGGTCTGATGCCCACAGTTTATTAATATATCATTCAGGTACATTTTCAAGTTACAGAAAGCATTACCTCTCCCAATCCTTCCAAGGCTCTAACAGCTATGAGGTAGCCAACTCCCAGATTTGCAGCTAGGGGAGTAAGCAAGGTGAATACAGAGGTGCCAAAGATGCCAAACCCCAGCAACAGCTTTCCTCCAATTTTGCTTGCAAGATATCCTCCTGGAATCTGAGTAATGATATAGCCATAGAAAAAAGAACCAAGGATCCATCCCTGAGTATCAGCATCCCAAGAGTATTTTTCTCCCTAAAAAGAGGGGAGAGGATGTGGGGAAAGCAAGCAGTAAGTTTAAAACAGCAGTTTTTCTGTACATATTTACATAACTTTGATCTATCATTTAGTTCTTTATACCTAAATTACAAATCTTTCATGGCCTCTTCCCTAGAGTCTCCTTCCTCTACACACATCTATACTGCTATGAAAGTTGTGCTGAAAGATAATTCAGGTAGTTTACAGTCTGTCCAGACATATCTAGCCCAACTATGAAAATTACCACAACATGAAATATAAGTGCTTGGGCAATTACTCCATTTTGAGTTCTAAGCAACTTGGGTTAGATGACACAGGCACAGGCTACGTACTCTGCTTGAGAGTCTATCCCACTTCTGCATCACAGTGTGGACATTCTGTCAGACTCTAGAAAATGGCTTTTGCTGCAGAAAAGTTATGGACAGAAAAGCAAACACGAAAATGCAGATGCTTAAATTTAATATTAAGGAAAAAACAGCAAGGACAGGACTCACAAGGGTAAGTGGACATATGGGAAAAGCACAACAGAGGGAAGATGAGTTTGGCAGACAAAGAAATAAAAGCAGAGAGAGACTGAAGCTATAAAAGAAATCAGCAAGAAGACATGAACTGTTGGCCAATAAAGTGGTTTTGAAGTTTGGGATCTTTTCCAAAAAATCCTACTTTATGGGCATCTAAGTGAGCAGCATACATTTCACAGAAGTGATGAGACAGAATCCTCTTCCCGTAAAGCCTGCAGTCATAATTTGCTCATGATAAATAATAAATTACCTCTAAACAAGCAAACAAAACAAAGGCAGGGAGATGGTAAAAATGCTCAGTAATAAGTTCAATTATAAGATGAGATCTATACAAGTTCGAATTTACAAAGTTTGTGTGTGGTTTTGGTTTTTTCTTTGTTTTGTTTTGAAGCTTTTTTTTTTATATCCAACAGTTCTGTTTAGTTAAAAAAAAAAATGTGATTTTTAAGGGTTACTGGAAGGGAAGTCAGAGATAAAGGATATAAAGACAAGAATTATGATCTGAGAAACAAATCAAAGAAGTAAACAGAAAAATATAACATGCTAATTTGTAATGAAATTTCACGTCATTGAGACTGTACAAAAACCAGGCAAATATGGACAGCAATGAGAACTGTGATGCAAATGCAACAGCTGATCACTGGCATATAAAACAGTGAGTCATAGAAAATCGACAAGGTCAGATTAGCCAATTTGTAAGGAGTAGCACATAAAGATGCACGGAAAAAAATCCCTGACCTTGAGCACAGACTTCTAAATTAGCTAGTCAGTTTAAGGTTATTAATTTTTAGAACAGCTTTGAAAGGACAGCTGAAAAGGCCATCTGGTAAAAAGCAGCCTATTCTCTTGCCACCCAAGTATGTTATCAGTCACAGACTTTACTAAAACAACTTTACATGCCACATTACGGGACAGTAAGTTTGAGACCTCACCGTTGTGTTGCGAGGAACATTTATGGTGGAAGAGTGCTCTGGACACACATTGGAAGTCGTATTCTTTGCTAAGCTCGTGTTAGGTTCTACCATATCCACCAGAGCAACGCTCAGGTTCACACGTAACGCGTACAGGAGGAAGAACCCAAAAAAGGCCAGTAGTGCTAGATTGTAGCGAGCTGAGCAGCATGCAGGAACTGAAATGAGAATAAATGAAAACATTTTGTTTTCCCAGAACTTAACAAAATAAGAGTAACAAATAAGCAATTTCACTAATAATCTCAGAAATTTATGAGTGACAAAAAAATAGGCAAAAAATAAGCTAGCTGTTCTAGTCTTAAGGGGTGTATTCAATAGAGGTAGAGGGTGGGGGAAGAAAACCAAAAGCCCGCTTTTCTACCGATGTGCGAAGCAAATGTAATTCTGGTTTAGACAACTGGCAGCTACCTGCACAAGTGGAATTGTGGTGTGTGGTCTGCAGAAATGGATCTAGAAACATGGTTTAAAAGTCCTCTCCAAAATACAGCTTTTTTTAATTTTTAATTAGAACTTCACACTAAAAGAACATCAAGATTAGTGAGAAGCCTATCACACATGTGAAAACAGATCAAGAAAAACAAGGGCTCTCAGTGTTAAAGAACAGTCACCGAGATTCTATGCTGTCTTCTAGGACAAATTTTCCTTCTTTAAGTTTTCTTATAAAGGCATACACATTTGCTGACAGCTGCCAGAGAAAACTAGCAGAAAGGGGAATGGCAAATACTGTGGTGGCACTGTGAAACAGCAAGTTTCTCAGTTGCCCAGTATGTCACTCTGCCACAATAACCATACAATAATGAAGGCAACAAAGAAAAACGAGTCTTAGATTCATCATAGAACCTGCATTGTGGCACTTTGTTGATTCTGTCAGCTGTTTAAACAGACACATCAGACTTTGAACTGCAACACAGTTACTGATTCCCTTCTACAGTAGTACACAAGCGCATTTGGCAGAGATTGTTTATCAGAGTTGAACTGTAATTTGGCCAGCACATCACCAGTGGCAATGAATTTTGTAGCTATACTAAATACAGTTTAAGGTCTGCAGATATTCTTTATAAACTGGGAATGCCTGAACCTACTGAGCGGAAATGTCAGTGTTGAGAAACTACTTGAAGAATCTGCTGAATTTACAAATAGTTAGGGGTGGAGTTTCCACTCTTGTGAGGAAATTACAGTGCTAGTGGAAAATTTTATAACCTAGACGTCTGAAACTCCAGGAGGGTTTGGGATCAGCACCTGCAGCTATTACATCATTCTACAGTGATCTCATCTTTCTCTGACTATTCAGAATTCATACGACAAATAAGGATACCTATGAACAACTGGATTGATTGGAACTTCATCTGCTACTGCAATATATTCCTTGACTGGATCCTCTGATCTGCATTAAGAAGCTAAATACATGCCTCGTAAATAAGCTATCTACTGTCCCCTTCCCAGTAACTTCCTTGAAACAAGGAATAAGCCTATGTGATTTTGTATTTTTTAAGAGGGGGGCACCAACAGAGCCTATCTGCAAGACTGTATTTTTCAAGAAAGCAGTAGAACTTACTGATTTTCAAAGTCTCTATCTCTGATCAACCTTATGTGAAGCTCATTATGGCTGCACAAGTTGTTAAAACGACACAGAGATGTTCAAAATGCTGTGTTCATTTAGTAAATGAGTAATAAGTGACGCTACTGTACAAAGACACAAAATGCCTTCCAGACCTGCGGTAATTGCAAATGTTGCCTCAGCAGCATGAGAGAAAGGTGTACCTGATTTTTAAGTGACATGAAGGAAAGCAGCCAAGATTTTATTTCTTACTTTAAAAACAATAAGCACCAAGAGCAGGAAGCACTTACTGAACAAAAACCAGTCAAGCAGCTTCATTGTTCTTTATTGTTCTTTAAAAAGCAATTTGCCTTAAGTATAAAAAAGTATAGTCATATAATTTACAACAATGAATATAATTACAAGTAAAGTTATTTAACCTTTCCACTGCCTGTATTTGCTGGGGTTAAACAATAATAACAGAAGGCTGAATATCACACTGATGATGTAAGCCTTCCTTGGAAATGCAGATTAACTGGAACATCCACTACTATTTGCCTGGAAGCCTCTTGCTGCTATTCACCTTGTCTAAAGGGGAGCTCCACAGGATAGATGTGCAAGAACTTAAGATCATTCATGTCAGATTTTTTTCAACCATAAATAGTTTATCATAAAAATCTCTAAGCATGTAGATCTGCAAGTCTGAAACAAATGACTGCTAAATTATTGCTTCCCTGTCTTTCCACCAAGTGCATTTGCAATACCTGAGAACATTAGATCAAGTTAACGGAACAGAAGATTCAAGAAGATTCCAGATGCATTTCAGTCACCCACCTCTTCAGGAAGCTGCTATAATCAAAAAGACACAGACATTCACCCCCCTCACCCCCCCAAGCTCAAGGTAGCTAACCATGATGTTCAAGGTCTTACCTTGATTGATAGCCTTGGGTCCTACACCTACAGTTAATTCTGATTTAACGGGCATGTTTTATAACACTGCAACTACAGCTGAAGAAGATTTTTCAACTGCAGTTAAGGAAATGCAGGTCTGTGCTGCAAGCTGCACGGCAGTTAAAGGAAGTTGCTCTTCTGCTGCATTTTTCCTTGTGGGTGAGGTGAACCACCTCAACTGGAGCATGAAGTATTATGCAAACTTAAGAATGTATTGCTTTAATAACTGACTTGAACGAAAATTTATCTTTCTGGCACTTTAAAATCATTCATGGTTGGACTTAATGCTCTTAAAGATCTTCAGCAGCCTAAAGATTCTATGATTTTGACAGCAGCCCCTCTTGCTGCAGTTATATGTTTTCCAAGTAGGTTAGAGAATTTTTGCATGGTATACAAAAAACAAAACAAAACAACCAAAACAACACAACAAACGCCAACAAAACAACCCTTAAGATCTCACTCTCACAGTTTGTACCTTCTGGGAAATAAAAGAGCACAGACAACCCCTTCCATAACAAGCAATCTGGTTTCTTTTAAACAGACAACCAACCTGCAAGTGGTTATCTGTTTAAATTCTGCCTTAAAGTGAAATTCTGCCATAACCTTGGAGAACTCCAGTGGTCATTAACGATTGAACAAGTGTTTAAGCTGGAGTTACCCACTTGTCTTCACAGAAAAGACACCGAGCCAAGGGCAGGTATTCACACTCCAACTATGGAAAGGGGCTGCGCGCCCACCAGGAAGCAAGGCCGTGTTTGACCTAACGCTCCCTGACGCCGCCGCGTCCCGGAGAGCAGACACATCTAACGGCACGGGGCGCAAGGTGAAGCCCCCACGGTCGCCGCCGCCGCGGGACACAGGGCGGCAACTGTTGCTCTATCAGGGCACCGCGGGCGCCAGCCAGCAACCTCTGCGGCAGGCGAGGAGCCGGCCCCACCGGGAAGCTGTCTGCCCGGGCTCCATGGCAACGCGACGCCGCGACACACGGGGCGCGGCACCGCCGGGGAGGCGCCGCGGCCCGGCCCGGCCCTGCCCGCCATCCACGGCACCACCGCGCTCCGCAGCCCCGGGAAGGCAGGTCCGCAGAGAGGCGGGGGCTCGGCTGGGCACGGCCCGCCGGAGCAGCTGCCCCCGGTGCCACCTCTCGCTCCTCTCACCCGTGTCGAGCTGGGACTCCTTCAGCAACGGGGTGCGGTCCTCTCCCTCCTCGGTTTCCATTTCGCTGCCACCCGGACTGCCCATTGCGCCCAGGGCCAGGTTGCCGGCCGCCACCGCTGACAGGACGGGAGCGCAACCGACCGCGCTGCAGCCCGCTCGCCCCGCTCTGTCCCGGGCAGCTGCAGTCTCTGGCGGTCATATGACGGGTGCAGCCGGGCGGAAACGGCTTCAGCCGCAGCACAGCACCACTCCGGCGGCCATCTTTGGTGAGGGCAAGGGCTGCGCTAGCCCGCCCATCTGCAGCGCGAACGGTCCCGCCCTCCCTCGGTCCCGCCTGCGGGGCGAGACGGACGGACACACTGACAGATGGACGGACGGACGGACAAGCGCGGGTGCTGCTGTGCGGCCTCTCTCGGCTGTTTTGGGAAAAG
Source organism: Loriculus beryllinus (assembly GCA_039877255.1). Lineage (NCBI taxonomy): Eukaryota > Metazoa > Chordata > Aves > Psittaciformes > Psittacidae > Loriculus > Loriculus beryllinus. Next base: position 7,990 of record JBCJKH010011182.1, on the reverse strand, counting down.
CACCTCATTTAGGGCAAATCTCATCCGGCGAATCACGCCTTCCATTCCCCGGGCCGCCTGCCGCTTCTGTGGCAGCCGCGGGAGGAGGCGGCTGTGGCTGTGTGAGCTTAGCTCTGGTACAAACGCTCCAGGTTGTGCATTGCAAAGGAACGGCGGGGCACAGAAACACTATATGTTGAGGGCTCCCTTGGTGCGGTGGCAGGAGCCGTGGTGCTGTGACCACGTATGGCTGTGAGTGAGCAAAGGCGAGCAGCATCTCGGGCAGATGAAGTGTGACGGCCGTGTCCAAACTGGGGAGGATTTGCTGTGCTGCTGCTGGGTTTCTCTGTAAAATGCTCAGCCACTTGAGCAGCGTTACATCAGTCATTACAACAATTAATTGCAGCATCTGCAGCACAGGGCCTTTTTATTCTGTATGTGCACAGTGCCCAGTTCCTGAAGCGAGGCCTTAAAATGCACCAATATAAATGAATAAGCATCATAGTTTATATTACATATAAACTCTATATGTAACAGGGTTTTCCCTCCCGGAATTGGTGTTTTTCAACCTCAGAGAAAGCTCACAACACGGTAGAGATCTTTAAGGCTTTCAAATAGGAGCCTGCCTCTGCCCGTTGGTGTCCTTGCCAGGGCTGAGTGCTGAGTCATTCTGACGATCCCACCCATCATCTGCTGAAACCCTTGGCTTTGCTATGTGTCCGTACCATCATCCTGATGTCTAAATAACTGCCTGGAAAACTTCACATACTGGAAAATGGAAGAAAGTAAAAGATCTCTGGCAGCATATTCAGAGATCTCATTTCACACAAGGCAGATAGACTGAATTTGCAAGTATGAATGGAATGACTGAGGCTGTGTGCTAGTCATATAGTATTACATCTACGTGAACATGTGAAGCAAACCTCTGTTCTGGTTCTGAAATTTAACCTAAGAGTGTCTTCTGTGAATGAAACTTACCTGGAAGTCACTCTTACAGCCAGAATTACAGAAAGAAATCCAATTGTTTTATTCTGACAAAACATACATCAAACACATTTTGCAACATTTTATGAGAAGTAGGACTTGGGCTGTAGTACTTGAAAACTTTAGCTTTGCGTTTCTCATGTTCTGTACTCTCCTTGGCCTTTCTGTACATACCATCAGAGAAAGACCCCAGTGTGCTAGCACTCAGCCCATGAGGAAAAAACCTGGGGGCATATGGGCCAGGACTGATGTGCTGAAGTAGGATCACTTCATCCATAGACTGAACCCCTAGCTCTTCTTAGACTCATCATAACACAGGGAGGGCAAGGGACTTCAGGGACTGGAGAGATAACCTCTTTGCTTTTACCTCTTATTTTTTCTCACCGAGGCAAGTTTTATTTTAAACCTACCTACACTCTCAGAATGGGATAATGCCAACAAACCTTGCAATAGCAAGGAACGTGGATATCTCTGCCTTGCTGCCTTCTTGGATCTTGCAGAAGCTCACTGGTGAGTGAATCTTCCTTGCTTAGTGACATGCTGCAGGCTGAATGCTAGGCTGCTTCCGTTGTCATCTGGTCCTACAGATGAGAGAGGACAACAGCAAAGGTTGGCACTTCCTTCCCTAAATCCCACTCTGACATTTTACTTAATCAAGCTAAAAAGGCACACCACAGCATGTCTCATGTAGAGCAGTAGATGGCTCTCTTTCCTCTGAAGTGCAATTAGGAAAACAAACGTTGGATGGTGCCTGTGTCTTAAGAGAAACTCCAGCCTTGTTCATTCCAGTACCATGGCTCCTTAGGGCAAGCTCTCATGCTTGTTCAGTGGTGCAAACAGAATACGGCTGTGATGATGTAGGAACACATTTTAAACTATTTAACACTACAAATCCTCAACCCTAAATGTTCACATTTGCTTAGAAGATGAAGAAAGTGGCCTGGCAAAATGTATCAGTGATGCTAATTTAAGTCACAACATTTCCTCATGGAGCAAGGTAATGTTTCTGCTGTCAGATTGTGAAGTTTTGTGGGTAATAATAATAATAATAAAAGAGTTGCCTGTTTCAGAGTTCCCACATCTTTTTCAAGTATTTTTTTTAAATTATATTACAACATACCCATATTTATTTATGCCTTTTTTTAAAAAAACTGACTTTCAAAGTCTTGTTTTTCAAGATAAACAGAAAAAAGTAGCGGAGAAATACTGCTCAGACTCACAATATAAGAATAATCTGGTTATTCTTAAATAGCTGGTAGCAACATAAGCAGAGTTCAATACGTGAAAATTGAAATGCCTATTTTTAAATTCACTTTAAGTCTCTATATGCAGTATAATATACAGCACTTTTATGTTATAAATGCCTAGCAAGGATATTTGTATTTTAGACTGGTAATTTACAAAATGGGAGAATAAAAGGTTGAGGTACCAGACCATTTGGACAAGAAAAGATATGCACATGCAACCAAGCAAAAAATTCCTCAGGTTTCCCACAAAAGAGCAAGTTACAGATAAACAAAAAAGAAATATTTAGGATGCCTTCAGCTGTGCTGTCCTTCTCTACTGTAAAGTGAATATAAAATCATTACTAAATCATGCATAAAATGATGCTGACCAAATCAGAAATGGTTTCTGTCACCCTGGCAATACAATGTGTTATCATCTGACTGGAAATATCCTGTCTGTTTCAAATGCCTCAGGGCTCCCTGTAGCCACAGATATTCTTCCCTGGGGGTTTATGTTGGGAGGGGAGATATTCATCATGCCCACTTTTCTTCTCATTTGTTAGCAAAGGCACTTCATGCAGTTCGATTTTTGGCATTGGCCATGACAGCAGAAAGCTTGGGACTTTTCTCAGCAATGTTGCTTTCATGGGGAGGAAAGGAAGCATGGTTTCACGTTCTCTGTAAAGTATTCCTCTGGGTTATATGGCAGTGCTCAGTTAAGATTCAGATAACTGATTTAGGATTTGTATTGTTCAAATTTTAGTATTGTGTCGCCGGTGGCATTATAGATTCGAAGTATAGGCACTGTTGTTGTCTAGGCTCCTTTATGCAAAGGTATTCTTCCTAAAGGAAATGAGAGTAGCAATGATGCTGAACATTTCCTATTGAACAGCTGGTGTCTGTTCAGGACACTTATCTGTGCATGGAAACAAGGGTTCATATTTATCCTCTTTCAGTGGCATTTAGTTTTACCTTTGCAGTGAATGCTGAACCTTGGGCAAGACACTGCACTGGGGCTCTGTGGAATCTTCTTTCTTTTTAACTATAGTTGTTTCCTCATGTATAGTAGCCATAAATGTCGTTAGGGAAAAGAGTAGATTCCCCGTAAGTGCTGCCCTTCAGCCGTGTGGTTCATTTCTGTATTTGCCGGGTTAATGGCTCTAAGTGCTTCACTGTAGGGATCCCCCTACTAAGGGATGTTGGAGAGCTCCTCAGAAGTGTAATGCTTTTGTCACTGGGCTTATAAAAACATATGAATAGCTATAGTGCATGAGACAATGATCCATTTCCCTCAGTATCGTGTCTCTCACAGGAGTCAACAAATGCTGAGAGAAGGACTTGTACAGACCAAACATAGGATGATACATCCTCTGAATAGTCTCTACACGTTTGAATACACTGACTGGTGGCTCAGACCCTTCCTGAACTGTCAAGACATTTATGCCATCTGTGTTTGAACCCATGTAAAATTCAGTATCCATGTTCTCTGTTGCAAGGAGTTCCACAGCTGAAATGTATACTATGGACAGGGGTATGCCTTTACAGTCTCAGACTAAACATGCTCTGAGAAGAAACGCTTATTTTCTGAATCCTTAGTGAAGATTTACCTCTCCCTGTGCACACGCCTAGCCATGGAAACATTGCTTTTTAAGGCATTTTAATAGTGGTGAGTCAGGTGCTGAAATATTAGGAGTTTACAGGTTTTGGTATGTAGTTTATGAATTCTAGTGGTTCACAAATGTCTAGTGTCTTTGTGGTTCACAAATGTTGGACTTGTGCTTTTAGCAGTTTGGTTCAGTGGAATCTTCTGCAAAACCATGTATTTGTATCTGCCTGGTGCCAGGCTAGAATGTTTCTTTCAAGAATTTCCATCCCATGATGTGGTGCATTTTAATATCGCAGTGCTGAGGATGATCAGGTCTGTGGCAAAATTAAATTAGATGACTTATGTTGTCATAAAAGATGGAATGGGATAAAAGATGCTGTTATCTCACGGGTTATCTCAGAATTTTTATCCTAAGCCTGCTGGGAAAGCCTGCTGGGAACTTGATTGTTAACTGGATTTGCCAAAGCCCGGAGCTGCCAAAGAACACGCTGCAGCTGTCACATAAGTGTTTCCTAAAGTTGAATGAAAAGTCTGTATTGAAAGTTAATGAGGACATTTAAAAGAAATATTTTCAGTGGCAAAAAACCTTTACTTAATCTCTGCATAATGGGTGAGAGATCCTGAAAAGTGTGGTTCTCTTGTCAGTAACTGATTTTTTCAGTTATCTCAGAAAGCTGGATGGAACCTGTCACACAGGACAGGATGATGTGCTTTTTTATGCTCAAGGAACACAATATGCCAATTAAGACAAGCATCTGTGAATTAGGTGCGTAATAACTGGTAGCGTAACAGTGAATCTAGGAGACTTGAAAACGTGTGTGATAGTGTGAGATCCCTTTGATTGTGGAAATAGAGAATGACTTTACCAGTTTTTACCAGCAGGGGTCTAGGAAGACAGGAGTTTGAAGATTCTCAGATGTATGGTATCTGGGTGTGCCTAGCAAAATGAAACAAAGCTTCTTGCAAGAATGAAAACACTTCCCCTTAGATGTTGATTTGAAAAAAATGTTGAATTCTGAAGGACTAAATGTGGTGTGTTTTTACTAAAGCAGTTTGTTACAACCTTGCCCAATTATGCCTCTAATTTGCCACTTTGTGCTCCAAAATTAAGTCTAAACTTATGGTAATTATAATACTTTCATAAGGGACTCAACCTACCTTTTCTTTTGCAAATCTTGGCAGCTATCCCAAGCTATTACATCTAGAGGATGCACATAAAAATACAATAGGACTATTACAAAACAAAAGAGAAATAAAGTGGGAAAGTTAGAGAAATAAAAAGGGAGAGGGAGGAAGGAGGAGCAAAGGATGTGAGTCCCATTCAGTTAACTTCTAAAAAGCTGAACCTAGTTCTACAGGAGCGCTCAGAATGTCTCAGATGAGTCATTTGCAGCTGAGGAGGCTTTATGTAGCTTTTTGATATGTTGCATGGTGACTGGCAGCAGGTGCAGAAGATG
>JBCJKH010011179.1:0-20186 GCA_039877255.1 Loriculus beryllinus | reverse complement strand
CATAGACACAGGGGCTAAAGCAGGAGACCTGCATCTCAGCTGTTGGGGCAATCACCCAGATGATTGTCTCCTGTACTTTAGAGGAGTCCTAAAGACTGCTAGAGTATGCGTAACTCACTGCTGTACCTTTTCTGGAGCTGGTGCTTGCCACCATAGTGGCTGGAAGCCCAGTCCCTTCCATCAGGGTTGATCACTGAGGGGGCAGATGCTTTTCTCAGCTCTCCTTCAGTCTCTTTGGACGTTAGGAGCAATGCTGAGTCTGGTTCACCAAGCCTAAGCTTGTGTGGGTAAAAAATCTTTATCACTCAGTTATTTGTGCAACACAAACATTAGAAAGAAGCACAGATATCATCAGAGGGAATTAATTAAGAAAATGCAAATTCATCTTCTCAGCAAGCTACTTATATTTTCCATTCAGTTCTAATTATGATCTGCAATAGTTACAGAAAGTACTTCTACATATTCATCCCTTTTCAGTAGCTACTTCCTATTCAATGTCACCACTGATGTGATTGGATGTTGTTTCAGGTGTATTTCTAATGCTGAGATGAACAAGTGAACATCTTTCTGGGATTATCGCCAAGGGCATAAATCTCAGAGCAATGTGATGAATTAAGTGGGGTGAGGAAGGCGCTTGAGGAATAGTTATCTCATGCTGTTGATTCCAGGGAGATATCTTTTTGAGAAGTAAAGAAATTACAAGCATTTGTCAAAGAATATAGTAGTAAGAGATTTGATGTAATTCAGCAAATGCTTTCTGGTGATGAGTAAGAAAACACTGCTTCCTTCCTGGCAAAGCCCTCAGTTATCACCTGGGAACAAAACTAATCAAGTGACTCAAATGAGAACTGTGAAGCGATGCTTTTAATTATCTCTTCTGTGTAATAATTCTTTGTCACACAGACATGCAAATGATTTGCTGTTCCCAAAAGATCGTGTTTGTGATTAAAGAGAAGAAAACAGGCCAGGTTTTACCTTCAGCAGAACAAGCCTATATCCACTGTAAAGTCATCAAAGGTGTTGGAATAACACAGGATTTAATATGTAATCAAGTGTAATTCCAGACTCAAAGTATACTAGTTTATCACTGTAGACTTTTCCTGATGCCTAGAGAGTGATATGCTTTAACTCTCACAAACAGTTTCTTGATCAATAAGGAGTACCTGCAGTCTGGCAGACTGGCATCATTTTAATTCTCTGAGCAAATCCACATGGGCCAAAACAAACCATGGAGCCAGCAATCTCTGCATCTGGTATTTCAGCTGACATTTACCTGGTGGGGAGTGGGCGGAATTGTGGGAGGGAGAGGTGAAAGGGAGGAGCAGCCCAGGCCTTCAGATGGAATTGTAATAGCTCCTTTATGGCAGGGTACTAGCATATATCCAGTGCCAGAGAAATTAGCCCACCATTTTATAGGATAAACAGTGTCTGGGTTGAGACAACAAACCTGCTGATCTTATCTGTCAACACCCAGATCATCACCTGGGCTTTGACTTATCATCAGCTCTGTCAACAGTTCCCTCATAGAGAAGAGAAAAAGCAACAGCAATAGTAACAGCAGCCTGCAGCATGCAAGAAGCTTTTTGCTTTAACAACCTGCCAGGCCATAAAACCCTGCCATTTTAAATGGGGATGCAGATTGTTACTAAAGAAGAGAGCCTTTGGGCAATTTTCAGCAGTGGGATTACAGTGAATTCCACCTCTGACAACAGATGTCGCAGTTCAGTGTTTGCAATCAAACTTTATCAAGACCCACCAGAAACCTGGCATTTTAGTCAAATATTTTGTTTAACTCTGTTTTATTTTCCTCTGTGCATTTGTGTCTGCATCTAAATTGGTGGAAAAATAGAACAAACAACCCCCAAAACACACTGCTCCCATTAATGGAATATTTGGCTGGAAGCTTAATCAGAAAAACACGGGCACTCAGTAGTGTGTTCTTCCTTGCAGCTCATTTTTATTCTTCTGTTTCCCTTCCCTTGCCTTTCAGGCTGCCACGAGAAGGTGGACTTTCATTATGTGGACACAGGGAAGTGAGCAATGGGAATTTGCCCCTGGACAGGCATTAGCTCCTCAACCAGCATAACCTGCTACTTCAACATAGAGAGATTCACAAAGGACAGATTTTCCAGGGTGTCCAGGCTGCTGACAGAAGGTGACCTATTTTCTTATTCAGCCATATTTGTATTCTATTTATTGCTGAGCCATCAGAAAGAAGAGAAGCATTTCCAGGGTGTGTGGCAAGTGTAGACAACATCTGAACCAGGCAGACTGGCAGATTTGATGAGCTCCCATGGACCCATCAGGCACAAACATGGGTCCTGGGAGAAAGAGGGGAGAGATACGTAACTGATAACAGTATTTTGAAGAACAGTCTTACGACAGACATGTGCAGAAAGAGACAATATCACATAGAGGAACTCAATGCCTTGGAGAAGGAAGATCCACTAAGAGATGACTGCTTAGCCATGATCTGGTCTCTGAAACATATTGTCAGGGTTCAAACTCTTATTAAAAGGATCATCCTGCCCTTTTCTGACACAGCTTGTGCATCTGTGAAGCCTGTAACATTCTCGTGTCTTCAACAAGGAAAAGAAAAAGCTACTTAAATTAAATAGCTTTGGTACAAAGAGGATCTGACAGTGGCCAGCTTTATATTATTAACATTTCCCAGGAGTGATGTTCCACAGTGGCAGGCTGATGTAATTACCAGAAGTGAAGTTGTAAGTCCTATAGAAAAGACCAAGAGATTTGCTAGTGACTTCAAAGAGGTAAAGATTTGTGTGGATTTGCACGGGGATAGAAAATGCAATGGGTTAGAAAATCAGGTCCTCCAGTGTCTTTTATCTCTTGTGGGCTTTATCCAGACATTTTGGTCTACTGGGGATTTAAATTAAGTTGCAAAAGAGACTTCCTAAACTTTCTATCTGAATGTCATATTATGTGGGTTTTATACTATTAGCTTAAAAAAATTGACCTTTTCTAAGCTTTTTTGGATTAATGGCTTGTGGCTTAGTGTTGGCAAGAAATTTACTTTCACAATGTGGAGACAGATGATGATCTAATAGTGATTTGGCTTTGTCCAGGAAATTCACATATGTATTAGAAGATGAAAGAAAGATCTTGGGATGAACCAGTAAATTATCAAAAATGACAGGTCAGGGTAACGAACACTGGAAATTGCATTTGAAAGAACTTGTAGAATATGCTACAAATAGTCATTGTGAAAGAATGTGATCAGGTGCTTTTTGGTCCTACTTTTGTATTAAAAATAATAATTCTAAAGTGTGCAGATTTGTTCCAAATTATTTACAACTGATCATGTGCCAGCTTTTGTGATTTTTTTTAATGAAGGTCACTCTAAAATGTGAAAGAGCAGTTAACCAAGGTAAAAAACAAACCCCACACTTGTGATTTAACATAACCTAATGTCCATATGGATATGGGACAAAGGATACCTACTCTCAGACTATGTACTGTGATGAGACATCCCTGAGTTGCTAAAGTGGGAATATCACTTCTGTAAAGTAGTATGAGACACATTTTCAAAAATGCTCAGCATTGTAAAACGTCTTTAAATTGCCTGGACCAAAAAAAGATCCTTTTCTCTGCAAAGATCCCTTCAAAGACAAAAAGGATACTGTAAAAGTTTTCCATCTCCCATTCAGGCCTTGCCAAGGGTCAGCTTTTCCTTCGGCTTGTAGTTTCAAGCATACTTTGAAAATTCATCATTATACGAATTTTAGCCAAGTCTAAGTCAAACACAGAACAGATTAAGGCATGCTTCAGTAGGCAGATGGCAAACAGCCTTCCATTAAAAGAAATGTTGTATGATAGTGCCTTGGTTTCCCCCTGTGTTCAACTGGAATAAAGATACTTATCCCACAGCAGTTTTGCATGGTGAAAACTGGCTTGGTTTTGACACTTACAAAGAGGAGCCAACATAGTGGGCTTGGGATAGCTGACTACCCTTCAGCAGTGGAGTGGTCATGGTATGTACACCTCAATATCTGCAAAGAGGCAGGCAGAGGGGACTCAGGAGCTGAATGAGCTGTGGGATGTGATGCCCAGCCCCTGCTTTCTGCCTTCAAGCATTTTGCTTTGCTTCCCCATCACTGTGGTCTGGGAGTGCTGTAGCCAAGGCTGAAGTTAACAGCCAGGGACTAGAGGATAATTTAGATGTACTGTGAATACAGTACAAAAGGGGATATTTGTTCCCTCCACACCCAAAGAAGAAAATGACTACTTCTGACTTGCCTTCAGCTTAGGGATTTTGTAGATAAAAGTGTAAAATTTCTATTCTTTTTGAGTACCCTTACAAAGGCTTGTATCAACTCTATGACGGCATCTCTCTTCCTCGTAGATATTATATTTCAAAGGTGTTGGCACAGAAGAGGACTGTGGTTGGGCATACAGTACATACTGTTCCCTAAGTTAACTTACTTGTCAGCTCTTGCTGGCTGAGAAAGAGCAAGAGCAGAGAAATACAGCAGAAGTCCTGGGAAGACTTGTCATTCTTTCCTTGCTCCTACACTTAATTGCCCCTGTAGGTGAAGGGTACCTTGTAGGAATGCTGCTTTAGCCAACATGGCAGAGGTTCCTTATAAGTTGGAATCAGTTTCTCAATGGAGAGATTCCTTAAGGCTTACTTCAAATTAAGACTCTGCATTTAAGAATAGAAGAATGTTCTCAAATGCATATATTGATGGATAGCGAAGAAAATCTGACTTAAAGGCAAGTGAGTGAAATGGCCTAAGTGAATCTATAAAATCATTTGGAACACTAATGAACTCCAGATTTGATTGCATCTACAATGAGGTCCGCCAACTGCCAGCTTGTAAGCTGTCATTGTATAAATCTGATATACAGTGGGTGTGAGTTACTAGAGCTGCCTTGACTTCAGCTTCATGGAAACACTGGGCTTAGTGAGGCAATCCCAGTGTAAGATGAAGATCCAACACTGCAGTCCAGCTCCTCCCAGATGGCAGCCTGTGCTTTTGCCTGTGTTGAGTTTGGTCTCATTTAATAATAATAAGTAAATAAATGTAAATTGTGGAAAGACTGTGGAAAGGAAGCTGTTGCAGACGTCAGATATTGTTGCAAGGTCTTCCTGGAATAAGTACATGGCAAGGCTTAGTTTCCAAAATATCCTTTTTGGTATCAGGCAAGTAACAGAGTAAACCCATACTGGGCTACTAACTGGGGCATAGATGGTGGGGACACCTTTATGGGACACCTTTGAGTTTTCACCTTCATATGGTGATTGTCAGGCTATTGGTGATTGTAGGCTATTGTCAACCACAACTAAATGGAAGATCCATGGGTAAGTCCCCAGCCCCATGCATCCAGTGAGAGACAGGGGATGTATAATTCTGCCATGGAGCTAAGAAATCATGTATCCATGTGTTTTTTTGTTTCTACTGCGCCTGTTTTTCAAGTAATCTCCAAGAGCATGAAGAAAATTATGAAGACCTGTCCAATAGCAGACATTTCAAAGAGGGCTATCCACCTGTAAGAATCTCTACCTGGAAATGGACTGGGCCACTCCTGGACATTAAATACTGCCCTGCCTTGATTCTCCAGCACTGGAAACACAGACCTAGCACGTTGTTCAGATTAACTCTGGGTTAGCTACCTAGAACTATACAATGCCAACAGAATGGCTTTGCTGAATTGTTCACTTGCCTGTTGCCTGGACAGTCTGAGGCCTTCCAGACATGCTGCATCTCCACTACTCACAGATCACAAATGATGTCAGCGTGGTGTTAGAGAAGTGCTGAAAATTAGTACTGGGAAAACGTATAAAACTGTTGAGGTACTAGGTGTAATACTGATATGGCAGCATGTTTTGCAGGTCCTAGTAGCATCAAATCTTTTAGAGTGTGTTGTTCATGATGTCTAAGTTAAGCCAATCACTTGATTTGGGGCCAAGAAAGACCCTGCAGGGAGAGAATACGGTTTTCCCCTGTACTGTGTGAGATACAGCCTGTTTCCTAAGGCTATTTCAGACTTTTAAGTAACAATTTTTCTAGTGCAACATTGTTCCTAGGCAAGGGCTTCTCATGGGTCTCCTCTTCTCTCTTTACATACCACATTATTTGTACTGACTCTCAGTCTTCACCATAGGTCTTAATTTGTCACAGGACATTAGGAAACTATTTTGAAGCCTCTAACAGTCCGTGGCATGTGGAGGTGATGCTCTAGGGCCATGTTGAGATTAAACATTTACTGCTTGGCTTGTTTGTGATGACAGGGACCTGGCTGGTCTTCTCTTCCTATGCAAATTGGCAAAGCTCTGCATTTCAGCAGCGGGGAAACCAGCCCTGTCGGCACTACTCTTCGTTTGCAGTGAGGAGCAGCTTAGCCTGGGAGCACACAGTTTCAAAGCAGTGCTCTGTGTCCTCCAGCACAAAACTCTTTGATGAACTCCACTACAGCAAATGCTGGCAATACCAGTGACAGAGCTACTGACTGCATACCTTGTCTTCATGGGCCCTGGAAATAGCATCTATTGAAGGTGGGCGCTCCTTCCCTCTCACTAGGGAGATGAGCGTTGCATAGACAGCACGAACAAAAGGATACACTTGATATCTGGCAAGATACGAACACACAGATTAGCTGTCACCCACCCTTCTTTCCCTACCCCTGCTGTGCAAGGCACTGGCAGTTAGCAAAGTGAGGACAGACACCATGAAAGTTATAAGCACCACTGCACTGGTTTTAATGATGCTGTGCCTGTGCACTAGGGTGTCCTTAGCCTGCTGTGGATAGTTTTTGCTGTGCTATGCCTTCATTGGACTCCCTACCCCAGCTCTCCTGTATTGTTAGTGCATAACAATTAATGGAGCTGTCTCAGTTGCTTCTGTATTTTGTAACATTTGTATCAACTATGATTAGCTGGGTGCATCTATCTTGTATTTGACAAGCTATCAACCAGAGCTGACAGAGTTTAGGGGTATTGATCCCTACAGACAATGTATAAAACCTTTTCAGAGCAGAGCACTTACCTTGGCAAGCTTGCCTTTGCTCTCCTTTCCAAAACCTCCCAGGTATGGACTCCATCTTATTGTTTGAGATTCCCAGGAAATAAAATTCATTCCACCATATCCAGGCTCCAAAGCAGAGTGACACAGCAGCTTGGAGTACGGACCCATGCAAGGAATTATACTGGACAAATGACTGGCTATGTTCACCTCCATGTGAGGTGTGTGGTTTACATCATATTCATCATGCAATGGGTTTTGATTGTTCTTTCACCTGTGAGTCAATGTAGCGCTTATGGTTGCCTATGTACACCCTAACAAATTGACATCTAGCATCTACCTTGCACTCTGTAGATTGCAAAAACATATTGGGAACTACACTAGAGTTCTGTGGGTACAACCTAGAAAAAACAGTCTATGATGTTTAAATCACCATAAGCATCTCCTTGAAGAGCTTGTATCTGACATTATCAGATATTACATCAATGTACTAACCAGAAGTTTTAAGATGAACAGCAGAAAACACTTTTCTCACACAAGCATAGCTGAGCTCCCTGCCACTTCAGAATTTGTGACAGCCAAAGGTACAAAGTAGTTCACAAAAAAATCCAAAGTCTTGGAATATGCATCCTGCTATTTAACCATAAACTGAATTGATTGAAGATAGCAGTATCCCACCATGGGCAACGTAACCGTGTGCTTGCTTGGTTCTACACTTTCCCTGAACCACATGATTAGATAGACTGATTGCAGGAGACAAGTTTGTGTCCAAATTTTATAGCCACCTTCCACGTAAAATACACCACAGAATGGTTTCTGGCTGCTTCTTGATGCTGGTATCTCATTACTTGCCTTGAGGGTGATCTTTGGGTGAAACCAACAGTATTGCAGTGGAATACCGCTGGTCACGTTGAGGTTAAAGTTATATATCAACTTGAGAAATCATGTTTTACCCATATTTGCCAAATTTCCCCTAGTAAATTCAACTGGAAAAAGTGCTTCATATTACTCTGTTAAGCAGATCTTACTGCAGCAGATTAGCTCCATGTTCTGTTCAGAATAAATCAGCAATTTCAGTGATAAGCAGTCAGCCCTGGACACACACATAATCTGTGCCATTCTGCAAGCAACACAGAAAAAGCAAGAAAATCAACAGTTGCTGTGACAGGTGTATGCCAAAAGGCTCACACTCATATTCAGGCTGTCCCAGGGTTTTTCCCCATTGCTCTGAGGGTACCTATGTGCTTTTCTGGATTCAAATCTCCAAGTGGAACTTGATCTGGGTGAGAGTGGGGAGGTGGAGGCAAGCAGGATGCTTTCTGCTCCTCCTCAAGGCTGTTGCATCACGGCCTTTAAGTCAACACATTTCAGACCTCCCACAGAGAAAAGAGCTGGCTTTTTACCTGTGCAAGCCCCAGCATAATAACTTTGGATAGCTTTCCCTGAGGCATTTTGCTGAGGTCATACATGACAGTCACAAATATTTCCCAGATTACCAAATCTTGTAGGAAGCTGTTGTGTGTTGGATGAAGAATTTATTTTAAAAACATTTTTTAATTACCGTAAGGCAGAAGTTAGCTAGAAGGTGGTCATACAAAGTGAAGTCTGAGTCACTTGACCGCGACTTCTTGCATTAAAACACAGAAACCCAGAATAAGAATCATGCCTCCTTCTCCTGTTTTGTACCTTGAGGCTCTTCTTGCAACACCAGCTAAGAAAGCAGTTTTGAGGGGACCTTTCTGAAGTGGGGCAATCCCCAAATGAGGTGGAAGATATTTCTATGTACTGAGCCTTATGCACCATGGGAGAGAAAGCAGGTGTTGGAGGAAGGGTCAAACAGTCTGGAAACATAGTAGTGGAGTGCTTTGCTAACTGGTATAATTTAGAACAGGATTGAGGATACTCTGGGGGTGAAACAGAGAACTAGAAAACTTTAACTAGGTTCCCAGTTGTAGGTATAAGCTATCCACAAGGAGCTTAGGCTGTCATTTCTTTGGAGAGACTGTTATCTGGGGAGAAGTCTCAATTTCTGGCAAAGTGGGAAAAAACCAAAACAAACCAAACCAACTAACCCTTCTATCAACAGTTAAAACAATTAATGTGCTGCTTTCTTGCAGAAGACAACATCGAGCAGCTGCTTCAACCACACGGGTGGGACTAACAAGGTACCTGAGCTCCACATTAACAGATAACAGGTTTCTCAGAAACAGCACAAGAGTAAATGACAACAAAATACTGACAGTGTGTAAGGCTCTTGTATTTGCGTTTGCACGGGATAACACTCCTGCCAGCATTAGTTGAAACTTGTATCCTTGATCCAGAATGACATTTTGTCATTTCTGCAAGTGAACAAAATTCCTCTGGTAAAGAATTTGAAGCTTAATCAGAGCCAAAATTGCTCAATGCTATTTATAGGGCCCAGGCTGAGCTTTTATGCTAAAATAGCAGCAATTCAGGAAAAAAAAAGCAGTAAGTTAAGAAAGCAGCCAGAAGACCCCAGAAGACTGTAAACTATGTAAATCTCTGTTCTCCCAGTTAACACCTTGTTCTAATTCTTTTTTGTTTCTTCTCTGCCTCTTTTTTTTTTCATGTACTTATTTTCTGCTAGGATAAATCTAGTCTGGATACAGGAAGGTATAAGCATTCTTGCCATGTTTGTGGTTCAGGGCACAAGTTATCTCATTCAGTATAGGCCAGGTATGTGCTTAGCTGATGCTTAAATTATGCCAGGTTTTCTACAGAGCAGAAAAAAAAAAATGGATAACTAAGCATAGGCCCCTTTCTTATGTTACTACATATCTTGTTCCAGGAAACCATCCATTGTTTACACTAGGACTTAAGTAAAGAAATGGATCCACACAGAATGAGGAACAGGACCTTTAAGAGAAGAAACAACTATGTTTGTACTGGTGTTCCTAATAAATACCTGTGCCTGTAATATTGTCTGCTTGCAGAAGCAAAACAAGTCTGAAGTCAGTTTATTTAAGTGTTCCCTTGTGAATCCCCACTGTCACTGTGTATAAACCAGGAAGACATGGCTGAATCCTTGGCAAACAGCAAACCCCCAAAACAGAGTAAATTTTGGGCTCTACCCCAGTACTTTCGGGCTGACAGGCAGGAATGGCAAAATATGTTTCTGAGGAAGAAGTCTTACTCTTCATTTTAAAAATTAAACTAATATTATGGATCCCAGGTTTAGTTCTGTTTTCTGCATTTCAACAACCTTGTCTTACCTATTTTATAAACTTCTCTGGTCGCTACTAAGTTTGTGATACAGCTGGAAAAATGCCTAAATCCTGGTGTACATGTAGTCTAAAGAATATCTGCAAGTAACATGCTGAGACACAGAACTTTTCCCTTCAGTGAACGGATAATCAGGTTCAATGCATTAGTTTTTACACACATGTATATATTTATGCACATAGGTATGTATAAATACATACAAATGTATTTATGTATGCATAAATACATTGGATGCATAAATACATACAAATGTATTTATTCATCCATTTGTGGTTAGATACATGCTTTGCACATCTTCTTGACAGCGCTGGCTTCAACGTAACGGCAGCATTTCAACGAAGTATAATTACTTTGTTATGGAGAATCAGGTCACTGCTGCATAGGAAGGGCAGTAAAATCAAAAGCTACTCCTCCTCAATTCCCCTAGCAAGAAGATTTTCAGGTTTGAGGCTTCTGACAGGAGGAAGTTGTTAGGAGTTGTCTTCCAGGCAGATCTTGTATCTGTGCTTGGCTGTCCTGAGAGTAAGCAGTCTTGCAATTCAACTGACAGGCACGGCCACGGCAACATAATTTCATTAGCCTCACTTCAAGAAGCAAGGAAACAGCTGGGCCTTCAACCAGCACTGGTTTTTCAGTCCAGACTCACCTGGGACATGCACATCAAACACATCCTGGAGAAACAGTGAAGAGGAAAATGTCTAAGTCTCCCCTGCCACAGCCCTTACAGATCTGTGGTATCATACATCTGAGCCAGACGCATAGAGACCTGGGGTTGGATACCAAAACCTTTATTTTTCACCCTGCTTGAGCAGGCATATGTCAGCATGCAGTGTGTACAACTGGAATGTCATAGGAGTCACTGTTCAAACATACATACTTTTAAAAGTATTTTACCAATGTAAAACCACTCACTGCTAGAAACAAAGTCATTGTAACTGACCTCTTGGCTTGTTTTGCTCAGTAACTCCATGAATGCTATTTCTCAATGTCCAGTTTGACTTTTTTTAAATCAATTTCAGGTGCATCAGAATAGTATATTTCATTCTGGAATAAAAGCTTCCTTGTTATTTTTAGAGTTGTTTTTTTTATTCTTGGTCAGTGTCTGCCTTTCAGAAATGCAGTAAATAGCATGAGTGAATCCTCCCACTTGTGAACCTAGAGTCCTTGCTCAGCTGTAGACTTGCATTATAATAAATCGATTTTGTTGTGTGTGGGGTTTTTTTATTCCAGCTTTGCATGTAGACTGGCTCTCAAGCTCCCTAGAATTAGTGACTCACCTAAAAAGCTCATTGATGTTTGTCCAGTGAAAAGCTGTAGCGTTTTCCAAAACAATTGCTGATCTACATACAATAATCTGTGCCTGTATATCCAGAAGAGTCCTCTTTTGGCAAGATATCATGGAAACCCAACAATGCTATTAGAAAAAATTACCTTACATGAGAAGGAACTGAGAAAGAATTAAACTGTTAACTCAATAGCACTTCATCAGATTATGTAGACTGGGTTAATGGTATCAGGAAGGACAATAACTTGCACTGTATTTCCTACAGATCATGAGGCATCTCTTAACATTGAGTCACTTCTTGTCCAAAAATTATGGGTAACCTGAAGCTAATGCCCCAGAGTAGCAGGCAACCTGCCACAGAACTTCCAGTGGCTGGCCAGATTTTGAAAAACACCCAGCAGGGCCATCAACCAGATGTCACTGCATTTTGCAGCTGGTGTCCATAAGAGATGGCAGCTTTCAGCTCCCATCTTCTGCTCAGCCTTGTATTTGGTGGGAGCCAGGAGGTGCTGCACACAGGCAGACAGTGCACTGCTGCTAGGAGATCTCAACCTGTGCTGTGTTTGGTGGCATTTTTCCTCCAGATAGAACAGCAGATCCTGCTCTACATGCAGTCTCTTGGCATGCCTGACTTCCAGTGAGAAAGGAAATCTACAGCCTTGTATATCACTTTGCAGAAGCTGCTGATTTGTGCTCCTACCTGTTATCTCTCTTCATCATTTCCAGACTAAGTCATGCACAGGCAACATGATTTATATAGCTCAGTGGAATGAGTTACATAAAAATTAGATGCCCCATATCTTTATTCTTTTATCATGTGTCACTGGTCATCCTTTAGAAAGAAGAAATCTTCTAATATATCTTCAACAATAAAAGAAAGCTTCTTGATCTCTTTCTCTCTCACATACTCACACTCATTTGTTGGTTGCACATTCACACGCTCATCTCCTCTCTCCCTCTCTTGCGTGTTCTTACACTGTCCTGGAGGTCCTGCTTTCTTATGTGCACATTGGTACACAAAATGCAATCAGGACAATGGACTTGCACATCCTAATTAGCCTGGCTGATTTTTATTTGGTCTGGAGAGCCTTAAAACCTGAAAAGGCATTGAATATCAACAATGTGGCACTTTACCCAACAAGAGAATATTTGTTTTCATAGGTGAGCTACCCAGTACCAGCAGTCCTGACCTGCCTGGCCATGGGGTGAAGTGAGCTGGAAGAAAACACTACTTTCCCAAGAATGGGCACAGGTTATCTTTTCTTTAACCTTCAGTTTGTTTCCCCTACTTGTTTGTTTGGGTTGTTTTACCCTCTACCCCTTTGAGGTGTGTTTCTGGTTCAATGCCCCTGTAAAGACCAGAGGAATTAGCACTGTTGAAAGAAATTCAGTACTGGATTGGCCTTGTGTTGTCCGGACTTTGTTATGGCTTCAGTTCATTAAAACCAAGAGATGGACAGCTGGAAGGGGGAGAGACCAGCTCAGAAGGGAGCACTCAGGGCTTACTGTGGTAGTCTTCTTTAGGGGCCAGACCTGTTTTCTTTTGAAAAGCACATGATTAAAAAGTCACAGCTGTGAAATGGCAGTGTGAGTAGGAAGTGACATATTCCAGGCAAGCTGGAGAAAGAGTGATAGATGCTCCATGCCCTAAGTTTCCTAAGTGTCTCATCTCCGGTTCCCAGCAGCACTGCAACTCGATCTGCAGATGGGTACATTGCATCACTACCTCACTTCTCTAGTTCTCTGAGTTCTTTTGATTTATTCCTCCACACACCACCCTCTCATATTTCTGAGAAATTACCTCAGCTGGTCCTATTGCTGGTGTGACAGGCTGCCTGCAGCTTCTACCGGTTGTGGACATCTCTAAGGGCCTGTGGGCAAGAGCATTCCTCAAGGTGGAATCCAGCTGTCTTGCATTTGTTGATTCTATTTGTTGCTTTTTCCACTGCTGGGGCAATGCATAAGATGTATAGTGCAGTAGGGGAGAGATGGTACCCTCCCAAAGACTATGAAAGAGATGCAGACAGATGCGGAAAAGGGGGAGGCAAGAGTAAACCCTTAGTTTGTCTCATTTTCTCAGGAAACAGAGATCTTCAGAAAGCTGAATTTTGCATAGCTATTCCAAATTAAACTTCCCAGATCTCTCTGGTCTACTTACACAAAATTATCAAGACAACGAAAACCAGCAGTAGAGTCCTTGAGGCACTGTAGCGGTAGAGTGACTTTTCCCTATCAATTCTCTAAAAGCTTGCTGTTGCTACACCAGTAATTGCAACAAGGAGATATGTTCATTGTAACAGATTGGTCTATTTGTAACAACAGAACAGGACCAAAACTTTTCTCCCTTCTCTGTTCTCAACTTTTGTTCCTCTTTTCTCTCCCCACATTTAACCATTTCATTACTGAAAAAAGCAGGAAAATGGTAGCGAAGAATACAGAGGAAACAAATGACATAGGAAAAGTTCCTGAAAGAAAATGTCTTTGTGGCATCTTTTTTACTTCCCAAAGAATCCAGTACCTACTAACAAGTGTTTGTTTGAAAATCATGCACCAGCTCTGTTAAATAAACCACTGGAAATAAGTTTTGTACCTCGGGAATATGTATCTGCTAAGAAAAAATATGAGTATCTCAGTGTGACTGAATACTTTTGTATTTGGAGGGAAACTTGCATCAAAATTCTTTTGAAGTTATTTCTGCCTGGTGTGTCAGAGTTTACAAGTCTGTTTCCTATGCTCTTTATCAAAGAACAGCAGAAACCATATAAATTATAAATTAAAAATAGCTGCATATTAGGAAGAACAGATGGTGTATTCTTATAATACAGAATTGCAAAATTTTAGCTACATTGAATATCAAGTTCTTGAGTTGTAATTCATTTGCACTGGAGACTTAGTAGCAAGTCAGAAAAACCACATTCAGAACACTGCAGAGCTCTAAAAGAAGTGAGTGCTGACACATTAAATAAAATGCGTCTATTTTTATGTCAAGTCCTGATAACAGTACATTTTTTCATTTTCAAATATAAAGAGAAAAAGAATTCAGATCTTTCCAGACTTGCCAAGGCACCTGATTCACAATGGAAAATATTTTTAAGCCTCATGTCAGCATTACTTTGCTCCAAATTAAGGGCTGTGGTACTGAAATCTTTCTTTAATGATAGCATTCATTTCTCATCAGTTCTCTCTTTCCCATAAGAGCATTGCATGTTGGAGATGCAACACGGAAGCATTTCAGTTCACCCAGCTTTGCACATCAGTTTTCATCTATGTCTGAATGCAAAATTACATAATGAAATATATCTTTTGTGATGCAACCCAGTGAAACCCTGCAGGAAGCATGGGAGCTTGAAGTCGAATTTCCCAAACAAATTAGTCTGAATCAGACTTTTTTGCTGAAATATTACCAGAAAAATGTTTATATGTCACAGCAAGCATTTAAGGGCCAAGGCTGAAGACTCAAGTCTCCCTTCCTATTTAGCTGACTATCCCTGTCACTTGCTAGTACCTGGATCTGAACGGTAAACAGTTATGAATGTGTTAGCAAAATAAAGTTCTTGAAAGATAGATAAACAAATAAACTGGGAAACAGAGAAGTATCAACACTGAAGAAATGCTGCCATTACTCAGACAAGTATGGAAAGGTTGGTATCAGCAGCTGGCAAAGAGTGACATAAATTCTCTGTAATTGAGCACTTGACTTGGAGCTATACATGATGGGGCTGGGTCTGTTTAGATCTTCCCATGACTTTGCACCCAAGTTGAATGAATTCTTGAAGCCCCTGTGAAAGGTCACCTCGTATTTTTTTGCATAGGCAAAAAAGTCCCACTGAAGTCAATGTGACTTGAAGACTACAACAGGGACAGGGCTTGCTTAAGACACTGCAGAGGTGGCCTGCAGCTTTCAGCTAATCTTTTGTTATCTGCCAGAGAGTTACGACCAAGCATCACTCCGAAACTCAAAAGAAATCCACTTCCTTTAAGATTTCCAGACTGATATGTTTTCTGTGTAATGTGATGCTTTGGTCCCATTATTTACAGCCAACATATATCTCTAGTGGTTTGGACTTCTCTGGTATCTTACTGTGTAACTTCCACACCCTCCCTGTCTACCTTTCTTTTCTGCTCTTTTTTTTCTACCATTCTTTTCTGCTTTTTCCCATAGCCATAAATATTTTTTAAAAAGAGGTGGTTGGGCGTGAATACTGACCATGTCTTTTATCCCTGCAACTACCTTCTGTTGCCTTACCACTAACCTGGAGGTGCTAGAAGACGATGCCTGACCAGAAGACTCACTTGTAGCAAGCGCCATTCTTACTGTTACTATTCATTCAGGTCTACAGACGTTGCCCCAGCCTTTTCAACATCAGCCACCAGCAATGAGTAACACAGTTCCCTGTACCTCAGAAGAGTTTGTGTCATTGGAATGCTGTGAAACACAAACACCAGTCCCTGTGAACTTGAGGCCAGCATCTCTACTGGGTAAAGTGCTCATTAAACAAACAGGAGATAAGCCAAGCTTGCTCCATCTTTGCAGCTGTATACAGGTCTCTGGATTAGGAGACAAGTCAACAACAGTTTATGTGCACTTACTCATCGTCATCAAGAGAGATATGATTGTCCTCTTCCTTGTTTTCATCTGCAGTGAACAGTCAAGCTCAATTTAAGCTATCTGCATCTTCATCATCTCATCTAGTGAAGAGAAAACCAACATTGCAACTTATCCAAAGTAGACACACATCTCACATGCGATTGGCTGTGACTATTAGAGACCTGAGGACAGCAGGTTTTGCTGTTAGAATATTTTTTTGCAGCAGCTAGCAATAACCTCTGCTGTCAAACATTAATGAGAAATTGATGCAAACCAAGATGGCCCTATCTCACAAATTTGTTCTCTATCTACAGTACAAAAAGTCACTTCATCAGGTTTCACTGACTACTCACCTGGCTCAAACCTAGCATAACTACTCATTAATGACACCTAGGTATTTCAGGACAGAGTATAGTGGACCTGGACCTGGCCAGTCCTTATGTTTGATACCACTATGGAAACGTAGCCATCCTGCTAAATCTCACATTGAGAAATAAAGTTTGAGCTGGTTCTGTCAAGGAATGCCAGTGCTGTCTAAATGATCGGACTTTCTGATTGTGGTCAGACATGGCATGCATTCACAAGATTTCTTCAAACCTGAAGTGAGTACTGTGAGAACTGATCTACAATAAGATTCTGGCTATAGAGAGCAACAGCTCCAGTGCTGTTTCTGCATCCTCTATAACCACATTGAAATTGCCACTTTACAAGATTTTCTTTCACCTGTATCTTTTCATTATTTTACCCTTCCCATTTTTTCAGGGCAGAATATTTCCCAATGAAAGATTGTCCTGGAAGTGTATGATATAAATAACATCTCCTGGGTGTGACAGGCTCTACAAATAGCTGACTAAGTCAGAAAGAGCATGAAGAAATTTTCTTTTTCTTTTTTTTTTTTTCTTAATATGATAATCAAAACTAGTCATCTCTTCCTCTTGAGTCAGCCCAGCTATGTGAGGGTGGCAGGATCTAGCCACATTCTTGCAACAAGAGGCTGTATAGGCTGAGTCCCTTCAGTCTCATTTTGCTCTTGCAGTGTTTGTACCTTTGCCTTGTTCCTTCTTCAAGACGTAGCTCCCTACAGTGATTAAGGCTGTAATCCAGACTTAGTTTCAGAAACTGCATTTTTGAAGTAGATTCCTCTCAAGCTGTCAACTTACACAAGCTTCTGTCAATTTACTACACAAACTGGTGAAGGAAAGTCATCTCCAAACCTCTTTTTACTTTACAAAAGGTTTCAGTTCTTCCTCCAGTGGAAGACTGCATGTTATATCTAACTCCATTCAACATTAATTTAGGAACTTATTAATGCTTATTTCCCAGCCCTAGGGTCTCCTTGTGGCCTGAAGAAAAATCTCCCTATGGATCATCTGCACACTGCTGAGGCTGGAGGTCTGGAGAACTTCCAAGTTTGGTAAGACAGAGAAGAACTAGGCTGGACAAGAGCAGGATCTCACTGTGTAAGCCATGTGCATGTGCCATTTCCTTCATTCAGTTAGTAACAGCTAGTTACAATTAATAACATCTCATTTATTTCTGTAATAGATGCTGTGATTCAGTCCAAGTGTTCCTCAGTCTGGAGGACAGGAGAGGGGAGCTTCACAGAGGAGCACCTCCCCTGTCTGTGGTGAGCGCAAGCCTTGGTGGCCAGGCCTCAGACAGCTTTGGAGTAACCACATTGAACCACATCATAAAACCTCACATTTGTGTTCAAGCTTTCAGGGAAGAATGGAAAGTGAAGCATCAATCAGCACCTCCTATTGTTCCAGCTGCATGCATGCACTTAGGCTGTGGTGTTCCATTTTTCTAGCGAGCGTTCTCTCAACAGAATGATCAGGTACAGGAAAAGTGCTTGTACTGAAAGGGGATTGTGTGCAAATAAGGTTTCCTGATATGAGGCAGACTTATGACTACTAGGTTGTGCTTTCCAGAATTGGTAAGTGGTAATAACACCGGGTCCAAGCCTGCAAACATTGTTTCCAGGAGTAAGCCAGGCCATTTTGCAGCACTCCTGGCTTTTTATCACAACTGGAAAATAAGCAAACATAAGCAAAAGCAGGCCAAGGACTTTCCTTCTAATCCAATGGTGGTGCTGCTGGCACTCCCTCTGAGGTGGGCTGCTGGAAACTAAGTGCTTGCAATCCCTCATACTGAGCAGTGAGCATCACCCTTTCTGTCTCCTGTTTAAAACCAATAGGTGTTCCTGTGAAGGACCCACCAGAATTCAGCCAGATTTTCTTTCCAGTTGAAATGAAACATTGCTCCTCTCTCTGCATGGCCACTGCTGGTGATGGTCATTGTCCCTCTCACACCTACAGGCCTTGGAGGAGCTTTTCAGAGAAGACATGTTGACTGGGAGGACCATTTCTGCTTTGGTGCTGCCTTGTGCTAGTCAGCATAGTATCCAATCACTGATGTTACGGTAACTTGTCAGAGCTGAGAGCACGGCTTGATCTTCTCTTAATTTAAGTATCCTCCTATACTTAGTTAAAAAAAAAAAAAAAAAAAGAAAAAGGAAGCTGTAAAATGACTGTGTAAGAGATACTAGACCTCTGGAGTTTCTTGACTACTCTGTAAAGAGGTTCTTGTAAAAGAGCTAGCAACCTGTTCCAACAATGCAAGGGCAAGGTTTCATAGGCTTCTCTGTCATGTGGTGGTCATGATATGCTCTTGCAATACAGGTCTAGGACGAAATTCTACACTTGAAATCCCACCCACCTATTGGCTAAATACTGGCTTATTCCTTCAAGTTGGTGAAACCAAATTCATACTCAACAAAATATCATTTGTTGAGTAGGGTGGACTCTGGACACTTAAAGCCATATGCAGATGAGGCCGTATAGTCCAGCTCTTGGCACTCTGCTGTGCCACAACCAGATGGTCACAGGTGAAAGAAATGTGTGCCAGCAGACTGTTGGGAGCTGTGCCTCTAGGAGAGGCAGCATGGCCCCAAGAACAGACTGTCTGGGTTCCCTGTAGAGGCTGGACACTAGGAACCATAAATGGGATTTCAGTTCCACTGAAAAATGTTGCCATTCCCCATGATGCCTTTTATCATCCAGATTTTTTCTACCTTGCCTTTCTGTCCTTGTTTCTGACAGTTTTCTCTTTGTGGAGAGACCATCCCCAGTGGCTGAGAGCAGGATCTGGAGAGCATCCTGCTTCCTACTTGATGTTATCTGACCAGCCTGCTTTTCAGATGCTGTCTCTCCTTCTTTACCAAGCCTCACTCTTATAGCAATGCCTGGCTTTTTCTGGGCAGGGTGCTGGGAAGAGACAGAAATAAGCATTTACAGACATTTTAGGCTGTCTCCTGAATAAGTGGGAGAAAACTAAAGGATCACCAGACCACAGGGATTATTGATTTTATAACTGTTTCAACAGCTCCATCAGCAGTGGCATGTAAACGGAGCTCATCATTTATAAATTGACTCTTCCAGGGATCAAAGGCCTGTCAAGGCAACAATTAGTTCTGGTAATTTATCACCTGTTTGAGCTTGTCAGGTGGAGGGAGAAGGGCAGTTCTGCATCAGCTCTCCTGCAAAGTTGTTGCTGTAGCCAGAGCCAGGTAGGATGTGCAGGTCAGTCATTTGCTAAATATTTCATGTCCTCCAATGCTTTGTCAGTCTTTTCGATACCTGGTCCAATTTGGTTAGGCTGTCAGGTGAAAAGGAGACATCTCTTAGCACACTAATGTCACCCAAGCCAGAGGTTCTTTGTCTCCTTAACAATGCCCCTGTCAAATCCCTGCTGAGCAGCTAAACAAACTGGAACGCAGCAAAAAGAAAGGGGAATAAAACCCCAACCAAAACCTGTGGTCTGTTTTTAATTAGCCAATAAACCATTCAGAGCTCTCCAACTATGCTGTCCAGAGAGGGAGAACTGAAGGCAAATATACTTTGTAGACCTAATAGTAAAAAACTCCATATAAACTACATGAGTTTATTTGAACAGACTAGGAGCCTGGGCAAAAGCAACCATTCTGCATAACAGTGCCTGCGCAGGGTGCTGTGAACAGCATCACCCTTTTTTAAAGCATCCTTCGCAAGGGCACCAACAGAATTTTGCTATCCTGACCAGAGTTCTG
>JBCJKH010011178.1:0-21517 GCA_039877255.1 Loriculus beryllinus | reverse complement strand
TCTTTCGCTAACCGTGCTTTGCCAATTGCAATATTATCAGAAGCTTTTATGTGAAGGTAAGTCTGATTTTTTTTTTTTTTGGTACAAATTTATATTCAGATTATTCTGTCTTTTATTCTTGTATATCTGAATCTGGGTAATTCTGTTGGTGTCAGTGGCAATGCATCTCAGTTTCACTGTTGAAATAGAAGCAGAGTGTGACTCTTAATCTGTTTTATTGTCATGTTGCACCCCTAATAGAGCAAAGAAATTCAGTCCAGTCTATGGCAACAAAAATGGAACTGTTCATTAAAAAAACAAAACAAACAAAAAAACCCAAAACACCAAAACCAAAACAGTAACAAAACCTGAATTAAGGTAAAACCTCATACCTTTCATTATCAGGAACGGAAGTAAGGCAGCATAAGAAAGTGTTGGTTCCACTTAGGAAGGAAGGAAAATTGTCTGTGTGACTGCTGGGGGTGAGGGAAGTGATATTATTGTATTTCCCAGTGGAATATGCTCTGTGCATGGAAGTAAAATTGTTTGATATAGCAGCAACAAAAGCAGGAGCTGACCACTATGAATTCATGTAATATCAAAAAGAAAACAAACAGAAAAGCATGTGCAGTAGATGAATGCAGAGATGGAAATGAGAGAGATCCTTGTTCCATAAAAGAAATCCCAGTAATTTGGCATTTAATTTTGGCTGTGGTGATTCATCTCCCTTCAGAAGTTTCTCAACAATGACAACTGTTGTATGCTCTCTTTGAAACCCACACGCTCCCACTGAAGCAGGGTTTGAATCAGCATGGAATTTGGCTTATCAGGCTGTGTCTGGGAAGCCAGCAGTTTTTGTCATGCCAGATTGCATCTGGATTGAAACTGAAGAAAAATGTAGTGACACATTGTGAAAGGAAAAAGCCAAGCTTTATTGGCTTCTGTGAAATCTCATAATCAGATAAATGTTTCATACTTCAGTTATTATAGTTATTTAAGCAGTAATTATATTCATTAAATGTGTGCTTTAATGTTGTTGGAGATGTTTCAAGTATTAGAGATGGGCATGTAAGCCACTTTCCATATTGAGGCAACTTCTGATCCTCATAAGAATTTATCATGCTTTTGATGTGTTTTTAAGAAAATCAGGATGGAGGCATGGAATATTTTGTCCAGAAGCCACGTCTCTAGGAGAACATTGATGCAGTGTCCTAAATCAGTATGGTTTTATCTGAGCAGTGGCTTATTTATCTCACTCCTAAGAAAAAATGAATGCTCTTAAAATGTGCTTTAGTAGAATGGAGAGAAAATTGATAAGTAGAAGTTCATATCTTTCTTTACAGGAGGTTACATAGGCTGAAACTGATTCCCTTTCCTGAAAGCAGTCTGACCAGCAGTCGTGTACTTCTTTCTTAACAAGAATAGAAAGCACTTTGGCTGCAAATTGAATACTAACCTAGGAGAAACTGGATGATTACAAACATCCTCTCTTGAACATTTGTCAAAAGCATAGCTGTGGAAATTAGCTGTTTCTTGCTAATTATAGCTAGATTATAAAGAATGTCATTCTGATGGGGATGAGGGAAGAAAGGGGCAGGAATGGGACTGTCAGCATTACTTCTGAGAAAGACATGTGGCAAAAAAGCAATTAGGCCTATTTGGAAAGCTTGTCCAGAACAGCGTATATCTAGCCTTTGTCATTAACAGAAGTAGCTGTCCTGTATTTGATGTGGTTTTGTCTAAAGCTATCAGGATGGTGCTTCAAAAAATATAGGCCTTATTTAAGCAGGCTGTTGCAAAGTTTAAAGCTGAATGTATATAATCCTAGTCTAGTAAGTAGGTGGGTAATTCATTACAATACTAAAGTATTTATGAAAAAAAAGTAGCACCTCAATCTGTATTTTGTGTTAAATCACAGCACAAGACCAGTGAAATCTGGCTTTATCACTGCCAGTGCTGCATGCACTGAAGGCCTGATGGCTGAGATGCTTTGAGTGTAAGAAACCAGTGTCAGAGTTGTAAGGGTCTTGCAGATATGAGAAAAGACAGAGAAGAAAGCATAAAAACTCAGTGTTCTGAAATCTCAGAGATTTGTCCCAATTCTGTGAAAAACCGAAGCAGAGTGAGATGGTTATGTCTCAGAACATCCCACCTCTGGAGTTAATGTCACTGGCTGATGACAATGATGCTGATGTTAAAGAATGCCCATACAAGACACTCCTAGGAAGAATTTGCAGATGAAATCATGAAAACTCAGTTCTGTGAATACTGCTGGGAAGAGCAGATGGAATTATTGGTTTATGCAAGGGTATTTGAAAAGGACTGGCCAATGCAGGTGGAAAACCAGCTCACTCAAGGTAGCTCTGAAGCTCTTCTGAGGCTTTCTATGAATGACAGTAGGGTTCATCAGGTCCCTGATTCTTCAGCAAACCAGTGACTACTGGGGTATGTGAGGATCTGGGCTTCCACTAACACAGCACTTTGCTGTAATGAGAGTCACGGTAAACACAGGTCATCATTTAACAATAGCACAGTTACAGGTCTTGGGATTTTTGTTGTTGGCTTTTTTTCAGACAAGTTTAACATGCTCTTTGCTTTTTTCCTTTGCAGTTGGGGTAAATTTTTCTGCCGCTTTCCAGTAATCAGATGGTACTGCAGTCACGGACTGTGCAGCCTCACCTTGGGTTAAGTGGTCTCCTCCATTTCAGATTTTGTGCAGATCAGATTTTAATTCGATAGTGTTTGTTTAAGATTCTGTGATCAGCACTTTGTACTAGATGAGAAGGAGCCCTGCATTTAAATTATTCAGCCTTTAGGACTGATGAAAATTGTCAATCACCTTCTGGCATATTTAACTTATCCCGGAGGATGCTTACAGGTGCAAATATTCACATCCTGTTGCATTTGTGTATCATTGGGTTTATTTTGTCACTGAGTAACTCATCCTCCTTGCCTTCCAATGCATTTTGTGTTGCCCTGCAGATGGTGGACAGAAGTAAGGGTTTGGTTATAAAAATAATAAATTCCATTCTCTTCAAATTGATCAGACTGACAATGAAGCAAATAGCATGGAAGCGCACAATTTGTATTCCGTGACATTAAAAAACAATAGCTGGCGTGTCCTGCCTGACGCAGGAAAAATACCATTGCAGCAGGTTATTCAGTTAGCACCAACTGTGGAGTCAGTATTGCAATTATTTCTGATATTTACTTGCTGCCCAGGCATAAGGTGAAAAGATATTGTTAATCATGAAGTGACAACAGAGCTGAAGTGGGATGGGGGGTGAAAATCTCGCAGGGTGTATGCAACAGACCTGAGCTCACCTGCCTTTCCCACCCCACAGTGTAGAAATGCTTCCACCCCATGTCAGGGTAACAACTGGAGCCTCCCAGTGATTGGTTAAAATAAATAATTCAAAAGTCGGTAGGATCTTTCCAGCACCATCTTTTTCATGATCCATCCTGCCTACTTGGAGTGAGGCACGAGTGTGGCTGCTTGTGGCAGTGTGTCTGTGGTTTCCACTCAACTTAGGGGCAGAGGCTGATATGCGGATGGTGGGGGACAAGGTTGCATAAGGCACCAGTCTGGCATATACATGGTGCAGTGTGGAAGGTGCAGTGAAGGCTGCCAGCTAAGTGTCTCCTTTTTGTGCTGGAGGCAGTGTTGCCTCTGAAACAAAGGTTCCTGTGAGACCTGGAGGATGGCAGGTGCCATGGCTGCTGGCTTGGGGCTCAGTGGAGCAGGGAGGGCTGGCTGACATGGATGCAGTTTCATTAGGAAAATTCTAGTCTGCACTCCCATTTGCAATAACAGTTTGATCAGAGCAGTCACATTTCTCTCTCCAAAGGGAAGCATCACTGGGCACAGCAAGCAAAGATGAGAGGGAGAAGTCTGTTGTCTTTTGCTTGTTCTGGGTTTGCCAGTACTTTGGCCTCTTTGGTTTGTTTGGGTCAGGTGTCCCGCTTCTGCTACCTCCCAGCTCCTTGTAACCTTTCTCACCAGCACAGCAAAAGAGACTGGAAAGGCCTTGATGAGGGTAAGTGCTACTGAACAACAACTAAAAACATCTGTGTGTTATCAGCACTGTTCTCAGACTAAAGCCAAACACAGCACTGCAGCAGCTACTAGGAAGGAGCTGCTTCCAGCTTTTTTTTCAGTACTCATGCTTCCAGCTTTTTTTTCAGTATAGCTATGCTAACGCTGACTCTCAACAATCAAAGGGTAATATCTGTCCTCTGGATATGCAATTCAAAGCACCATGTTTCAGGAATCTGATTTACAATCTCATTACAATGTACATACCTGCTTACTTCTCTGCTGAGGTATCACTGTGTTACCCACACTGGCCTTTGCATAAATGTGTATACTGGGGCAAGGTTTAGAAGAAGCAGGCCTGTAAGAAAGCAATGCACAGTTAGAAGTTAAAGGCTAAGATGGAATCTGAAAAGTGCTGTTATTTTGGTGTTAAAGCTGGTATGTCAGGGTGATGGGCTGCATAACTAAAATGGTCTTAACTCATGCTGATTTGGCATCTTTGCAGCAGTCCACTGAGGTCATTTCAGAAGGGACTAGTGCTTATACCTCGCTAGTCCTGAATTGTTGGTTTATATGGAGGTGAAAGTTTCTCCCTTTCCCTGGATTTATGAGTTTCGTCAACACCATAAGGCAGATACTGGTCTTTCCGTTTTCAAGAAATCTTGAGTTTCACTGGCACGTGGTCAAACCAGAAACCTGGATTAGAGTTAACGAACAACTTTTGTATGTCCCTTATTGTCTTGCGCTGAAGTTTTCCTGGGAAACAGGAATGGGATGCTTGGTCTGCACGAGGGCTAAGAAACTACATATACCTGCTACGGGCATATGTCTGCTCAGCACATACTTACCTTACTGCCCAGCTGCAGGTAAAAAA
Organism: Loriculus beryllinus; assembly: GCA_039877255.1. Lineage (NCBI taxonomy): Eukaryota > Metazoa > Chordata > Aves > Psittaciformes > Psittacidae > Loriculus > Loriculus beryllinus. The sequence goes on along the minus strand of JBCJKH010011178.1, from coordinate 16,628 downwards.
GGTCTTGTTGAAAAGATGCATGTGCAAAGCACAGTCCAGCTCCAGAAACACCAGCAAGGGCAGACTGGGGCTTTAGTCTGGTGACAGCAGCCTTACTCCCTGTAAGGTAGTTGGGTTTTGCTGGCAGGGATCTGCAGCTCATGCTGAGATCAGCTATGGTGACTGTGTGGTTTCTGGTACCTGAGTTAGGGGAGGTGTGTCCATAGAGGGCTTCAGTCACACTTTCATGTTAGCACTTAGACATTTATGAAGGTATGTGTGCCTCTGCGTATGTTTGTCAACCATTTGCTGCAGATAAGTTATAGGTGAGCTAATAACAAAAGTTACCAGCATCTGAGGGTGCAGTCAAACATTTCCGAATGAGTCTCAGAGGTATATTCACCATCTTTGTTCGGAGGTTTATTAATGGTGGTTCTTCATTGTTGCACATGGAATTGAGTCGTATTTTCAGGACTGAAATATCATGTTGCGTTGAACATTGCCATTTGCAAGTATGTTAATCTACACCTCACTTGTGATGATTCACGCTTTATACTCTAGTTGTTGCTGCTTAACTGACTGCAAAATGATACAGTACTACCATATCATTAGCTACTAATATAGTAATTCAGGAAGTATGTAGCTAAAAAATTTAATTCTTATCATTTCCTGCTTTCTCTACATCAGAAGAATAGTATTTCACAGTGCATCTAGGAACAATTTAAACCCGCTGTCTATCCACTACAGGGGCTGGTTTGGGTTTGTTTGCTCAAACACCCCTGTTTCCTCTTCGTAGGTGAATTTATTTAAGCTAGGGTAAATTGCAAATATCTCCTGTTTTGATTTTCCTGTTCTTAGATTAGGAATAGAAAACCTGTGACAAAAGATGAGGCTTTTGAAGGAAATGTACTTACTGTCATGCATGTATTCAAAGAAACTTGAAACTCTGGCTTCTACAATGCAGATGTAGTAATGAAACTTGAAACAACAAAATACTTGTCTTCCTATTTTTTTTTGCCTGAAGCATTTGCGTTTCCACAATGAGAGCAAAAACATAGGATGCTACTCTTCAGTTACATATAAAGCATATAAAAACATCTTTTTCCTTCAGAAAAAAACGGCCTGTTTACAATTTTGCATATCCTTTGATATTTTGGAAGTTCATCAAAGAATTTATTATCTGCTTGAGGGAATTAACTAAGGCTAGTTCAGACTACATTTTGATGTTATTTTTCTCAGACAGTTGGGTTCTCAGTAAATTCCCCCCCTTCCTCCTACTCCCCAAACAGCATGCTACTTCAGGATATTTTAGGGAGAAAAAATCAGATGGCCAATGGTGGTACCCTCAAGGGTGGTTTGGGGGTTTTGGGGTTTTTTATTTTTCTCAAGACACAAATTAAAATGTTTGTGTACTTTTTTCACAGTGCTACTGCCCTGTCCCTTGTGAATTGCAGCTTGAGTCTTTCTTTTGGCTGCTCTATTTCACTACAGACTCTGCTCTGTGGGTGGGATAGCCTTTCTCAGACTACCCTATAGCAAGGTACCCCTATGTTTTGCTCCTGTGCTTCTTTTAGCTGGGAAAGAGTAAATATGCTTTACAGCACTAGGATGGGGCTGCAGTTTAGATTTGTGCTGGAAAGTGTTGATAACACAGGGATGTGTCAGTTGCAGGTGAACAGTGCTTGCACAGAGCCAAGGTCTTTTCTGCCTCTTTGCACCACCCCACCAGCAGGTAGCCTGGAGGTGCATAAGAAGCTGGAATGGGACAGAGTCAGGAAAGCTGACCCCATGTGACTAAAAGGATATTCCATAGCATATGCTGTCCCAGAAATAAAAAGACAGAAGAAGAAGGAGTGGGGGAAATGCAGTGGGCATTTGGAGTTATGGCTTTTATCTTCCCAAGTAACAGTGATATCAGATAGAGCTCTGCTTTCCTGGGGATGGCTGAACAACTTCCTGCCCATGGGAAGTGCTTGATGAATTCCTTCTTTTGCTTTGCTTGCGTATGCTTTACCTGCTTTACCCATGAGGTTTCTCAATTTTACTTTTTCAGTTCTCTCCCCCATCCCACTGGGGGAAAAGTGAGTGTGTGCTGCTTAGTTGCTGGCCAGGGTTAAACCATGACAGCTCCCTTCCTGCCTTTACATAGTCAGGGCTACAGAGTGAGGCTGAGAAAGACAAGTGCAAGTGTAAAACAGGCAAACCACTACCTGATGTGCAGCAGGGTTATTTCTCTGGAAATGTTCTACTTTGCTTGGAGAAAAAAAACTACTGCACAGTCAAGCCAGGTATTGGTGATGACTGTGACTGCAGTGCAGTGGCAAGCTCACTCACCAGAACGCATGATTTTTCACTTTGTTGCTATATTTAATTTTAACATTCAGTTCTATCACATGGAATAATCAGTCAAATGACCTGACTCAGTGTTGACGTGAGCAAATGGTTTAAAAGGTTTGGGGCTTAAAAAATTCTTCAAGACATGGCAAGCAAAATATACAGTACTATTCCAAATTACTTAAGTAAGCATGGTGAGGTTTTCTCTGATTTAATAGAACTTGTCAGGAAAGATAAACTAATCAGAACTTAAGCTTCTCAGAGCGGCAATTTGAATTCACGTGAGATCAGGGAAACCTTTATGTATCTATTGTTTTTGAAGTACAAAAATATTTAAATCAAACTCAAAAAATAAGCAGCTTTCAGGACATCTCAAAAAACATTAGAAAACAATAATATTTTCTTCCCCAAGACCAGCGAATTATGTAATTAAAGACCAGTGTTTACTGACTTGAGGTAGAACTATACATATTTGCAATGGTTATTTTTAAATACTTAAACCAGAAAGTCCACAACTAACAAATTTACGTGTTTCGGATTGTATTATGTGTTTCACACAGTGTTCATCCTGATGACCTCCTGTTCTAATTAACATCTTTATGTTTTTGTTTAATGAATAATCTATTACTCAAGAGTTTGTTTAGCAAGACACCGAACGTAAGCTGTGGTTTGTTGAGTGATCTTTGTGAACTCAGACCTTCCCTGTAGTATTAACCATGTTGTTTGGTTTACCTTTAGCTATGCATGTCTTTGAGGATTTAATGGAAAACTGCCAGAAACTGTTGACTGAGAAAAGAACTGCATTTCTTCAGCATCTCCCACCTCCGTGCTTTATGGTTAGATCTTCATGTTTAGGCTGAGAGAGGCTGTCTTGAGGTTTATGGAGTGTGATTTGACAACAACAAAAACCCCACAACTCAGTAACCCAACGTGTATGATTAAGAGGATAAATAAAATCTTGAAATCCCCCAGGGTACTGTCAGAAAGCAGTGAACTGTATTGGTGTTCCAAACTCAGCGTTGGTGTAGTGCTCTCATTGCTCTGTAGCAACGCTAGGTTATGACCTTACGAGTAACTAATGTGGGATTTATTCACCAGCAAAAACATACAAGTGTGAAGTTCACACAGTTTTTGGAAAATGCTAATTAAAATCAAACACTTTTAACTATAGAAAGTCTTCTTAATCCCCATCTGTAGCTGTTTAAAATTGCATCAAAAAGAATAATAGGGTTTTTTTGTCACTAAGGCTGTTATAACTGAGGTTTTGACCTACTGTTTTCAAAAGGCATAAGGATCAAAATTCACCTAACTTTCATAAACATGTCTTTGATGCCTAAAATTATTTGTGAAACTTTTGTTCTAAGAAATATTTTATTGGCTTTAACACTTGCTAGCGCACCTGTGAACTTTTTCTGAGAGACAATTTATGGAGTTGTCCTTAGGCTTGACAAGCTTCCTGATTTTCTTTTGTTTTATTATACTAACCAATGCAAATAGAAACTAGAGGATAAATAGGATGGGGGAAAGGACAGAATTAGCTTTAAATGAAGTTAACAATGATTTTATAGTGCCATAAGTATTAATAGTTGTTATTAATGACTTCATAAATTGGATTAGGACAGAAGTAAGAGCCCTCTGGATATCAAGAATTCGGTTTTCTAGACTGAGAGAAACATCCTTGGATTGTATCTAAAGTCCTCTTTCACTTGAAAAAGATGTTATATCTGTAAGAGAATCTTTTAAAATCTTCATATTGGTTTTGCCCTTGAAGTGTAAGGTAGAAAGATTTTTATTATGTATTATTAACATTTTACAGGGAATTGATCTTCCCCATTTGATGTTGCAGACTTTCTTTCAATGAAAATTCATACTGAAGTATCCTGATAGGTATTTTCTTTCCCTCTTGCCTTTTTCAGAAGCACAATACAGGTTTTAGAGCAAAATGAAATAAAAAGTAATCATGCTTTAAGCCAACATCTTTGTGTTTTCCTGATGTAGAAATGTTCTGGAGGCAGAAAGGGACCCTTGGATAAGCTGTCCAGGCCTGGGCATCTCTCTAAATTGTAGTCATCTGTCTGGGACTGTCCTTCATAGTTTTGAGCAAGCTTCAGTTTTCATGGTGCTGAGTGCTCTAGCCTTCTCTGTACACTTGTGCAGCATCTATGGAAGGCACATTGTAAGTCACCTTCCAAAGCTCCTGGGAAAGGGAAAAATTTTCTCCTCCAGCCTTAGTCTTTGGGACTGTCTTTGCGCCACTTAAGCTTGCTTAATCATTGTCTGGTACCTTTGTATCACCTGATAAGGAACTGTAACAATTACTTGGAAAACTCATTCATTAACAGAACTGTATTTTCAGCTTCCATCAGTAAGCACAAAATGTTTTTGCTCATACCAAAATTTGCTGCCCTTGGTTTCTCAGCTTTTGGTCTCTTAGGCCAATCTCAGAATACAAGATCAAAACAAACAAAGATCAAAACCATAATGTTTGATGGGATGTAGGGTCACTAGATTGCCTTATGGATAAGGATAAAAAATACCTCTTATTCTTAACAGTTTCAATATTGATTCCATGAATTAGCTTATATTGTGCTGTCACTTGTGCTTAAAAAATAAAAATGAAAGAACTCTAGAATCTATTCAGTAGTTAAAGACCTGCTCTTGTTTTCTGAATAACACTCATGTGACTGTTAGGGCAGCATGCATTTCTGACTTTGTATACATCTTGTTTGCAAATTTTATATCTTGCTAAAGGTTCTTATTTTAATAATTACCTTCTTGAAGCAGGATGTGTGAGAATAATGAGGATATTCCTTCAAGAAACATCCTGATATATAAACATTTACAATATACATAAAAACTTGTTTGAATTTATATGTTAATCTGAATGTGATCAATTTGTGTTTCAAAATAGAATTGATTAGGCCATCATATGAAGTATAACAAACAGCAAAACAGCATGATTTTAGGGGATACAGAATCCCTTAAAGCCAAGCCATTAAAAAAAAATCTGAACACGCTTGTATTTGGAATTTCGAAGCATATCGCAGCTTGTGCTACATTATGCTGGATCACCATTACCCATGCAGTAGTTTGCCTGAGCACATGGAAATGCTGTCTTGTTTTGTTATAAAGTAAGAGTCTGTTACCTCATCAGACTATTGCATTTCATATTTCCTTTCACTGAACATTCATTGAGAAAACATCAATGAGTATATAACAGATGCTGAGGAAGAAGCCTCCCCCCTGACACCAGGACACTCTTCTTCCCACTTTCCTCTTGAAAATACGGAACTTGGATCTGAAAGCAGCAGTGTGGGTGCAGTTGCAGTTTGGGAATGGGAAAATGCTCTCAGTTTCATAGAATCATATAATAGTTTCAGTTATGTTTGTGATATTCACCCACCATTAAGGCTAAGAATAAGTGTGCATCCCTGTTCTCGCTAATCTGTTAATGGCATGGGATAGTGCTCCCTCAAGGGGTGGGGTATGAGGCAATGCTGCCCACTGGCACTGTCACCCGTAGAGGAAAACAGAAAGCAAGCTCTATGCGGTGTCAGTTCCTATCTGACAGATCATGTTCAAATGTTTGTGAAGTGGACAGGTTGCTTTCAGAGGTAGCTCTGAAGTGGAAGCAGTTTAGTCCCTGCACCATGTTTCCTAGCTTTCCTATTTCTTGATATTTTTTTTAATTTGTGGAATGAGTTATGCTTCAGGTACATGTGACATCTCAGTTCTATGCAAGTCCAGGCTGGATCCCTTAGCAGTTGTTCAGATGCAGCACAGTCTTAAAAAAAAATGTCCTATTTCATACAAGGGAGTCCTGCTAAAAAGTCCAGCCAGATCCCAGGCTTCAGGCAGGGAAATGCTGTTATGAGGGAACAAAGCTAAAAATTGAATTAGTACTATTAAATTGAAAGAAACTGCAAAAGGAAAAAAAAAAAACAAAACCAAACAAAACAAAACAGAAAAAAAAACCCCACCACACAAAACAAAAAACAAAACAGATGAATGGTTTTGGGTTTTAGCAGGCTGATGAAAAATCAGTATGAGAATTATGAGAATTTAAGAATTTCTGTAAAGTACCAGGCAGTTAAGGCAAATGCCTCTCTTTTCAGATTACCTTATGCTTTTAGAGCTGGAAACTTCCCTGGTTGACAGTGCAGAGGAATATTGATAGGCCCAGAAGGAAAACTCTGCCTGCCTTAACTGTGACAAAATCTTTGAAAGGAAACACAGGAATACTATCAGCACTTTCAGAAAGGAGAACAACACTCCAGAGTCCTGAAAGTGCTTCACAGAGACTTCCCAATGGGGATTTATGAGGAGTTTAAAGAGGCCATGTGAATTCACAGAAGTGAACTAGGTTGTCCTTTCTTCTTTCTGTCAGGTAGGAAGCTACCTGTGGGAAGCTCTTCTCCCAGTAAGGCAACAAATTGCTTTAGGAGGCAAATAATTAATGTGAGCAGAAAGAGCAGTATCTAGCAATGGGATTCAGTTCCCTCAAGATGCAAGCACTTCCCCTGAAGAGCTGAAGACCCTTTTAGGGGCATACTCCAGTTATATGGGTATTGTAATTTTTGGGTCTTCTATAGCCAGATAACCCAAGATCTGACTGCACAGGTGAAGCTTGATACTAGTCTTAAAATGGCCTATGAACAACCACTGGCCTTCAAAGTTGGGTTTGGTTTTTTTTTTTCCTAATATGCAATCTAAACCTCCACTGGCACATCTTGAGGACATTACCTCTTGTTCTAAATTGATTTTATTATTTTCTTAATTTATTATTTTCATATTCAATTATGAATTCAAATATCTAGTGGCATCTACAGGATCTTGGCAGAATCAAATTAAGGCATGCCATACTTGATGGACCTGTAAATAAAAACTTTTCTTCACCACTTTTTCAGTCAATGAATATCTATTAAATAATAGGGGTAGAAAAAAAGAACACATTGTTCCTTCAATTGTGCTGGGTTGTCTGAGGGATAAGGATGGAAAAATGTGTTTGAAAGCTTATTGTATGAAAAAATAAAACAACAATGCTAAGTTTTGGTGCAAGACTGTTCAAGGAAAGCAGAAATAAAAACTTTACGTTCACATGCACTAACATGCATTTTTTTCTTTGAGGTACACTTTGTGATAAAGCTATTGAAGCATGAATATTTTGCCCTCTTATAACAGTGCTTCAACACTGTGAAGAAAGATAATGTATGCAAAATATAGTACCAGTTGAGCACTTTATCAGAGGTTGTTTGAGCTGGAAGTGTAACCAACAGCTGTTTCTCAGTAATACAGTTGCTGGGTGTGCAACCACATGTAACTGCATGAAGTCTTTCAGTTCTGCATTTTTTCTCCCATATTCTAGGAAAAATAGTAAAATATGCAAGACTTTTGTTGGTCAGATTTCATTTAAGCTTTTGCAAATTCAGGGCTTGCTGGCATGCTGAACATTGCATTTTCTTGGATTTTTGCAAATAGAAGAGGAAGTTTTGGTTGGTTTGGTTTCTTTTCCTCTAGGATAACTGGAAGAGCCAGCCAGAAAATTGCTGCATCTGGTAGCAGTCCATGTGGAAGTAACAATTCACCCATGTATGTGTAGTAAGCTAAGATCAGTTTGAAATGTTTGGTACATTTTGGTACATTTTGGTACTCTACAGAGTAGCAGGATTTCCATTTCTTAGTAAAATTTCTACTGTGCGTTTATATTTCTGAGTGATAGAAAGTGGCCCTTAACAATGGTTAGTACAAGAAAGCTCATTCTTTCCTCTAAAAATTTACATACTTGTGTGTCTGATTTTTGTTTCTGCCTTCTGGTGGTTTTTTGCATTTGAATTGAAATACACACGTTTTAATCATTCTTGCTTACAAAAACTCTTTTTTTAAGCCATGACTATTGCAGTTAATGATGCCACTTCTCTAGAGAAGGGTAAACCAAAATAAAATTAATCTTCTGAAGCAGTTTCTCTGTAGCAGACAATTTCTTATATTGCGTCGATATTCTGAAAGTGCAAAGCAACACAAATTCAGCAATTTATAGAGGATGAGTCCAGTTATAGCAGTCAGGGAAATAACCCTTAAAGCACATGGCCAAAACCTAAACCACTACAACAAAGTTCTGACTTTACAGAAGCGTGAAGCAGAACCAAGTGCAGAAATATCTGCTGAAATTTCAAGGTTAATGTAGTACATGTGTGACAGAAAACTGACCCAAAGTTCAAGATACATGTTGCTTTATTTTATCTAAGTTTTTGTATTTACTTTTCCTCAGCTGGTAAAAAATTTTTGCTTGGTTTGTTCTGCTTCTACTTCCAGTTTTAAATTTTCACCTTCCCTACCTTGCCTTTCAGTACTAACCAACGACTTCTTCTTCTATCAGTTGCTGTACCTAATTTTCTGCTTTAAAAGAGGCCAGATGAGAACTGTTCAGATTCCCATTTATTTGCAATGCTGAAACAGACAGTGTGTCATCACTTCATGCGTCAGGCAGCTGCTTATGAACAGAGGGGTCTTATATGCTCCTAGGTAATATATGCAAAGTACCTGAACTCATAGTGGTCATTTCTCTTTACTGCAGATTTCACAATGCTCACCCCACCTTCCCCTGCAGCAAAATGGAAAAAAGGGTGAGGAGAACACCTGAAACCTTGGCATTTATTTTAAAAAGCCTGAACGCGTAGCCCTTATTTTTGCTGAGGGAAGCTTGTAAACATAGGAGAGCAAATCCCAGACACTTGGTATGAAGAAGGCAAATGAAAGGACTCTGAATTTTAGAAATATTTTATTTAACTGTTTTAGCAATTTGAGGTGTATATATGTACCTTCACATTTTAGCAGAAAGCTTCTCTTCCATCAGCAATATTGTTTCTGTTGCTGTTATAAGCACCTGTATTCAAGGCAAGGTGCACAGACATTGCTCTTGGAAGAGGCTGAGCACCTGTGGAGGATACCATGGGAATCTCTGCTACTTATTTTAGCTAGGAAGGTACATCAGTTGGAAATTAGGTCAGTACCTCTGAGGAGGTTTGGGGATCTAGGAGCTTTTGGGTGGTCTCTGTGCTGGGAATGAAAATGATGCCATCTCCCGTGCTGACAGCACATTGATCTTCCCAGTGGCTGCACAGCCAGCCCTAGGTTTCTTTAAAGTGACCAAGAGGACACATGGCTGCATGGTACTGTGTGGGCTGTCTGTCCACTACACCTTCTTCATCCTACCCTTGGATGTTTCGTTTAATTGGGTTCTGCTTAGATTTTGTTTAACAAATTTGCCTGACTATAGGAAGTGATTTGCTAAATCCAAATACAGGTTAATATTGGTGGGTTTGTTATTTATGTGGTATTTCTTGCTGTGACAAACAGGTTTTTTTCCAAACTAAGAGAGAGACATTGATCATGTTTTTCACTACCTGATACTTTCCTGTTCAACATAACGCAAACATTTGTATTAAGGTCAGTTTGAAAAATTTTTATGAGATGGCATATAGAAGTGGGTTGTTTGATAAATAATGGTGAAACATTTCCTCAAAAGTCAAAGAAAGTTATTATTTTAAAATAACTTCATACTTTTAATTACATTTTAATTTCTAATTTAGTCTTCAGTTCCAAAGCATCATCTAAACCTAAGAGAAGTTCAGGTGCCTTGCTTTTCTACAGTCATTGACTCTAGTTAAAAGAGGAAGTGAAGTACAATAGTGAAGTTAATTGACCTTAAAAGGTGTTTGCAGTAATTTTATTGCTAACACTGAAAAAAATTAATTATAGTTTCAAACCAGCTTCACCCATTTTGGGAAATTATCCAAGCTGTTAAAATAACGATAGCAGTAGATTTCAGAGACGATGCTTTGAGTCATCAAGTACAGGGAAAGGAGTCCTGCTGTACACGTTCCTCTGAGTGCAGGAGTTTTAGAGGGGTCTAAATGTTGATGAGGGAGAACAGGCTGGGGTAGTTCAGAAGATGTGAAGCCTTACACTTGTAACCCCCTTTTAAGGGCTCAACTACGAGCCACCTAAGAACACTGAAAACCTTAAAAGCATTGTTGTTTCAGTCTGTCAAAATTCAGTGTACTGATTTGAAGTAAGGCTAACCTGCAGGCTTTAGAAGTCAGCACAGACCAACTCAAAGTCAGCGTTTTACAGGCAGCCAAGAGCTAAAAATATATGGGCGTGAGTGGAGCAGGCAGTCGTGTGCTGCCCTCCACCAATGGGGAGACTGATGGAGCCTTTCTGACAGTGGTTTGCAGTAGCAGAGCTTCACTGATTAGAAGGCCACGTGTTGTGTGTGTGAGGGCTTGAGCACTAAAGAGAAAAGATGATATCCTGTGTGCTTGAAGGAAAGGGCAGAGGGCTTTATGTCGCATTTAAAAGCAAGAATTTTTCTACTTGGGAATGTGTGCCCAACAAGTCATGTCAAAACAATAAAATGCTGTCCCTTTTACATCAAATACGAGTTGTACGGAAGACTTCAGGGCTTAAATTTCTGTGGCAGTAATTATTAGAAGTATATGCTGAATGCCAGTTAAATCAGTTAAATTACTGATTAAAAGTTGAATTAGTTTTCACAGACAGAGAAAAGAAATACTGTTCTTTGGAGGTGAAAGGATAGGTTTGTATAGGGTTTAACAGCATAACAGCATGTTTCCTAATGCGATTCTTGCTAATCTTAGTGCCATTACAACGAATGCTGAGGTATACATATAAGAGTAAGAACAGTGCAAAGAACATTACCTGCCACTGTGAGTTGCTTAAGCACTCGTTCTCATGAGAATTTTGGATAGGCAGTATATTCAGACGAATCTGCCATCAAGTAACACATGAAGAAATGTAATTCACAAACACCATGTATGATTTTGAGCTAATCCTCTTTGTTTCTTTTCTCCCTTGCTTCCTTGTACAGAGAGTACCTTTCTTTCCCCTTTCATTTTTGTGAGTTGACCACTTCCATTACTTTCTTATTTCTGCTGAGGCTGGTAAGCTGGTTTGATGCATTCAGCAGTCAAAAGTGCAGTTCTGTGTGCATTTGTGTTGGCTGAGTAAGCAAAATGAAAGAGGCTGACTCTGAAAGTGAAAAGGTGATTTACGCTGGTGTCATAGAGCTGTGCAGTAATAAAACACAGGGATTGTTGGACACACATTATTTGTACAATTATATAATTATAAGCAATATAATTGGAGGCAGTTGAGCTTGAATGCAGCAGGCTGTTATTTAGCAATCATCTCTTTCAAGGCTCATTAAACACAGATTTATACACAAAATAAAAGCTTTCCACTATAAAGGCTAAATATGTAGTGGCATTTATTCCTCAAAATGTAATACATAGATCTAAAACTGTCAGCATTTATAATGGATTTATTCAGTGGTTGTAAATGGAGTTGTTCAGTGGGTATGACAATACCAAGCCCTTTGCTTTTATTTAAGGCATCACTTCTCTGACTTCTTTTTATGTCCATTTAGAAGGTGTAAAAACATAGAGCTGTGGTCTTGGATTTTGAAATAGCAAGGACCCTAGAGATGGTGTCCTGAAAGGTAATGAAGACCTCTTAAAAATCATCAATATTTTGGGCTTTTGTTAATCCATTAAAAACACATAGTTCTGAAATGATGAATGAGAAGAAAATTAAGAAGCTAAAATATTTTGTTGCTGCTACCCCAAGTCATTTAGGGTTTTGGAATGTTTTTGACATATCTAGTTTTATTGCTTGAAGTTAAATAAATTTGTATTAAAAAGAAAGAAAAAATAAGGGAGGAGAATCTTAGGAGCTGAAAGGAAAAATAACACAGAATTACAAAACCTAAGGTGCAGAGATCTACAGCACATATAGTGGTACAATCTGACTCAAACTTTTAACAGTTGACTGAAGTTTGGAACTTAAATGTGCATATAAATAAATATATATATAAAGTAAAATTTAGGTGCTTTCTTCAGGCTTTTTGGTCATCTAGAACTCCCACTGAATTGCAGAGTTATGAAGCAACAATAGAAATAACTAAGAAAAATTCTTGAAGGAGAGTCTGCAGACCTCGTATCTACAGAATATCTGATCTATGTGTGCTAGATGCATTTCTGTATTTGTTTCTACCCAGAGATGAATTTTTAAGTGCTTCATTTTAATGCTCTTCCTGACATGTCAGTTAACTCCAGTCTCTGTAATTCTGTTCATTGTGTTCAATTTTCATTCCTTCTTTAAATGATTTGCAGCAGCATGGTAGATGCAAGGCTCCTGTTAGTTTCAGCATGCTTCTGATCACACAAATGGTCTGGCATGATAGAGCCACTGCATCACTGTTTCCAGCATATGGTACCTGACCTCAGCAGTTTGTGGCTGCCAATCTTTTAAGAAGTTACTGTGTTTTACATCACTAGCTTTCACTTTGTTATATGTCAGAAATGTGTCTGCACAGTAATTGCAGTTTGAGTTCACTTATGATACTAGAAAAAATAATATAGTTTGGGTTATTGTAGTTAAGTGTTTTGAATGCATGTAAGCTATTTTGGTGTTGATGCCTTTAGCAACTGTATCTTAGCCTCTGGTAACTGTGATGCAGAGCTGTAATTCAGGGCCATTTTCATTCCCTGACTTCTGCCTTGTTTGCTGATTTATCCAAATGTGTTAACTCACAATGTTTCTCAGTCATGTTAGTGAATTAACAAGGTCTGGCTTCTTGTAACACCGTTTTAAAATGCTGCAGTCTTTTCCAAGTTTGGAAATAAATCATTCCTAAATGCAAGCCATGAAATTCAAATGTTGCTTGGTAAAGCTGGTTTTGCTTGCCTTTTTTTAAAAAAAAAGGAAAAAAAAAAAGAAAAAGAATAAGAATAAAGTGAGTATTTTCTGTAACATAGGGACAGATGCTCTAGCAGTCTTCACTGGCTTCATTGTAAAATGGCCTTACAGCGTTACTACAATTACTCGGTAGAGCGGCTTTTTCTCTTTCCTTCTTCCCTTTATGGGCAGATCACATGCTTATTAACTTAAAGACTTTCAGATTTCAATCTTCAATGGTGATATAATGTTGCCTGATAAGTTGCAAGAGTACCTCAAGAAATTACGTTGTGTGATTTAATTTCTTCGTGGACATATATTTATGGTTTGAAATGCCGACTCATTTGTGTGTTTGCAGAATGAGTGGAAACTGCTTAAACAATCTAACCAGCCAATCTCTTAGGTTTGGGCTGTGAGTTTGTTTTTTTTCTTTTTCAGAAGACCATAGATAATGTACCTCAGCTGGAAACAGCCTTGGAAAAACTTGTATTGCTCATGTTCATTCTGTATCTTCTGAGCGCATACCTCGGATCCTCAACCTCGTAACTTTTCAATTATGTTAAACTCCATTTTACATTGAATAGTTATGTTAAACAACACTCCCTCTTTTGTTTCTATTTAAAGTCCTCTCCTTTCAAAGAAAGAGCCAGTAGTCTTCTGGTGTACTGGATAAAATCAGTAATCCATATCTAGTGCTTTATTGGCATTTCTTGGCTAGGAAAAACAGCAAAGTGAAAATTTATCTTGGTCGATCACTACAGTAGAACGTACTGGCTTGTACAACGTGCAAAAAATTAAAGTTAGACCCCAGATCAAGGATTCATCTTTCTTGGGTTTGAGTTACTGTTTCATGATTCACCACTGCTATGACACAGGAGTTACTACCGCTATATCACAGGGTTTTATCACTCTATGGACTGGCATAATAAAGAAGCAGCCCCATGGGATTCTTCTTAAAATTAATGTTAGTAACATCTCCCCAAAGTGTCCAGTCCCTTGGAAGCCACTGACAGAGACATCTCCACCACAGGGATCCCACAGTGTCTTTGGCTTCCATGATTTTTGGTGGATGTCTTTCTTTTCCATGAGGAGGAGCAGTTTATCCTCCCAGACATCTAATTTTGCTCTGCTTAGCCCATCATGACTGGCTTATTGGGAAGCTCTGCACAGGAGCAGGGAAGTGGTTGAACAAGCATGTGTCTTTAGAGGCAGCGTGATATCTGAGCCATTGCTGTTTCCCATACTTGAAACAGGATATTAATGTTTTGTCTCAAACATTGTGGAGTAATAAGGTGGAGGATCTTCAAATTGTTACTTGACACATACAACACATGTAATGTAAATGCAAAACAACCTTAAGAAGAAAATGGCATAACATAGCATGCAAAATAATTCATATTACCCACTGAGCAAATTACTCTTTTTGGAAGTTTTAACTCTTTTAAGAGTTCAGATGCTCTTTTGTGTGACTTGCACATTTTTCTGATTGTATTCATATCAGCTTTCATATAGTACATTTCCTACTCTTTAAGGTCCAGTCCAAAGATAAGATGTTCCCTGTTGTAAACAGAAGTACTGTAGAAAAACAGCACTGAGCACATCAAATAAGATTCATTCAAGGTCTTTTTGCCTCATTAGTATTGCACCATTGCATGCTGTACACTGAAAGGTGCTGGGCTTCTGAAAGAAAGAAACAAAAAGAGAGATTGAGTCACGAACTCTGTCTTGATCTAAAAATGAAATGTTATTTCAGTTCCATATTTAAGGAAATGCAAGGTTTGAAATTAAAAGAATAATTTGTATTAATGTGTGAATTTTCAACATAATCTTTTACCTAGATGAACATGTATGTCAATAATTAAATAGGTTGCCACTATATTTCCATTATACTGAGGATTCATAAATCTTCCTCTAATCAAAAATACAAACACAGAAAGACACTGTAGATTAACAACATAGTGAGTAACATTCCTCAAGACATTGTGGATCTTCAAGCTTGCAAAAAGGATGCTTTTCCTTCAGTCTTTAGATAATAGATGATAAAGATGTAGGAGATGTGCCAGTGTTTATCCTGCCACTCACCTTTTAAAGTATTCTGAGATCCTCATAGGACAGGGAAAGCCCTTCTTCTTTGAGGCAGTTACTAGGGCAGAGTCTGCTCAGATGTCTGGACTCCCTGCTGAAGTCTGCAGGATTTGTGCACCTCCAGGGAAAAGCAGACAGAGACCTTCCTGAGAACAGCAGGGGACTAAGGAGCTGGTGTCATTTCCTACTCCTAATAATTATGAAAAGACAGAAGTTTGACTGCTTCTAGAACTTAATACAAGTATTTTTTCAAAGGTATTGAAGCCACAGAACTAAGACCATGTAGAACAAAATGAAGTATAGCTCATGGGAAGGGAGTAGATCAGCTTTGGATTGTTTGTTTGAAAGCAGTGGATGCATGTAAGCTGAGCTGCAGAGCATTGTCCAGCTGGCTTCCAGCTCATCTGTTTTAATGAGTTAAATGCTCCCTGAGAAAGTTGTTGTAATAGCAAACAAATGATGCAAATCAGCAGAAAGAGCTAATTGTGTAACTCATATGAAGGTGTGTGTGACAGCGCAGTTTGCTGGCAGGCAGTATCAGAAAATTGATGGTCCTTAAATGGTCCGGTAGAAATATCCTCCTCCCCAAATCATTTATTCAGTTCTGCATCTCTTCCTCTTTATAGCATGAAAGCATGCTGTGGCAGCATTATTCCTGAGGAAATTTCCTGATGAATTACAAAACCAGATTGCTGGTTTTTCCCTTGTGGCATGTAGCAGTGTTAGTTTTTACTTTCTTGTTTGCACTTGGGTATGTGTCAACATGGCTCACCACAAAGCAAACAAACAAAACCATCAAAACAATCCCCTCTCTCAACTCTCCCAAGTAACTGTTTTGGTTTTTTTTCCTTATATCCTAAAATATTGATGCCTATAATCCCTGCCCAAGGGAAGAATAGGGAGCCTAAAAAATATCTCTTGCTATTCAGGCAGTGCTATAGCTCCCTATCAAGTTAATGGAAGTTCTGCCACTCAATTGAGTTAAAATGGGATTGACCCTTTGTTTACTGACCTCATTCTGATACAGTAGAATTTCCTGCACCCATACAACCAAGGAAAAAATAGGAAAGCCAGTGTTAATGTGGATTGTGTGGAAAAATCAGTGTCAGGTGTCATAGGTTAAACGTTCCTGACTAGTGTATCTTTTCCTAGCTTACCCTGAAACCAGGTCTCTTGTGCTGCTTAAGTAGAGCTAGTGAAACAATTTAAGGCAGTAATGATGAATTCATATTTTGTGCTTCACTTCAGAGGCAATTAATATGACATACAACAATTCTGCACACCAAAATATGTAGGTTGTGTTTTGTATAATCTCAAACTCACAGTCAGTTAATAAAAATTCATGTTTTATTACTGTCATGCTAGTAGAAAGTTGTGACTTGACCTGTTTAACTGGGATACAGTTAATTTTCTTCCTAGTAGCTGCTGCAGTGCTGTGTTTTGGCTTTAGTCTGAGAACAATATTGATAACA
>JBCJKH010011175.1:0-20381 GCA_039877255.1 Loriculus beryllinus | reverse complement strand
AAGGAAGGAAGGAAGGAAGGAAGGAAGGAAGGAAGGAAGGAAGGAAGGAAGGAAGGAAGGAAGGAAGGAAGGAAGGACGGTGTAGAATGAACTTCACACCCTTGTTCTGTGCACTAGTGTTTGCAGAGCAGGTCTTGGTAAGGTCCATGGAGAGGCACCAACTTGTGTGTCAGAGAGTCTTTATGGATGAGCTTCGAAGGAGAATTTAGATAAAAAATTATTGGCATTGTTGGCTTCCCCATCATTACCACAAGACTCACACAGTGTACCCCAACTCCATCTGACTCCAGGTCAGTCTCAGCATGTCATTACACTGACATTGATTTTGGCAGAACATCACATACATAGATTTTCCCCCTTTCTCAGCAAATTTCCAGGGTATGAAACTTCCGTGGAAGGTAACATCATCTAATGGGGCAAGCAGCTATCCAAAGCTACTGCAGAGTGGAGAGGGATTTAGGAAAACCCTTTGTCCTCTGATGTTTCTGGTATATCTATTTCTTTAGAGCACTACTTTTAGAGAGCGCTTTGCTCCTTTGCTGTTACCTGTCAGCTCCAGTCTCCTCATTCAGTGCATGGACATCTACCTCAGGGTAGCAGATATAGGTCCAGGACCTGAAAATGAAATGCTGTAATATAACGCTGAGCGTTGCAAAGCACAAAATCCTGGGAATCAGCATTAGTGCAGAACGGATGCTAAGTAAGAACTGCAGGTTGTGTGCCACAAATTCCTGTGTTGGTCAGGTAGTTACAGTCACAGGAAGATAAGTGCAGGTGGATTTCCACAAGTGGACATTTGGTCTTTAAAAGATGGGCATTGCCCAAGCACTCATATGGGCATAGAGACATAATGCATATTTATACTTCTGTTATAGGACTTTTTGTCAATTCAGAGCAAAATTCACCAAGTGTCGAAACTCTGTTAGAAGAAATTGGATGTGAATATTGTTAGCTTGAATAGTGTTTGATTTTGATTTGGGCTTTTCTTTGTAGAAGGGTATAACACATAAACCAGCAAAATGGCATAATTTCAAGTTTATTTTGAATTGAAAACTCAAGTTCGTCATAAAAAATGCTGAAATGGAGCAGCGATTTCAGCTGTCTCAGACTATTCCTGGTCTGCTTTCAAAAGGAGATTCAAATGCATTTGCAAAGGTTTCACAAGTAGCCTTTTGATTTTGAAAGAACTGCATTTTCCAATAAAAATAAAATAAATCTGTGACATGAAAGATTTTCTAATCAGATCTAGCAAGTGAGAATACTTCAGCAGTTGGATACAACACGGAAAGCCTGGGAACGGGAATTTAAAGCTCGTGAAATTTAAACACAGGGTTTTTTAATTTTTATTTTTTAGTTTGAAAAAGAGGTTTTGACATCATATGGCATTGGAGTGTGAGGGCTGAGTCCCCACCCTGCATCTGGCAGACGGGGAGGTAACCGAAAGCTGCTCTGGTATCCCGTGGGCCATCTCCTCACAGGTGGAAAGCCTGGGGCAATGGAGGGGGGTTTCTAGGCACAAGTGTTTGGGAGCACCCTGGGGAGCCCTATACAAATGACTCACTTGTGAGGGGTGGGGGCGTTTTTTGGAAGGAGGTTAGTGGGGAGCAGGCTGCTCCGCTGGCCCTTAGGGACTGGGGCTATGAAAAGGCTGGGAATTTTTATAGCCTGAGCAGGCTGCTGCTTCTCTTTTAACGTAGGAGGGAAGGGGAAGGGGAGGAGGATGGAGGGAGGGGATTGTTTTGGTTGTTGTTTGGGTAACAAAATCAGGAGAGATTGTTCGGTACAGTTATCTCGCATGACCTTTTTTTTTTGCTTGTGTGTTTTGCTGACATAAAGCTGCAGGCGGTTTGCAATAAGTGAGGCTTTTGCTGAGGTTTTTGTTAATGCCCAATACAGAGCTGTTTGAGCAAAAGCCCTTGTGTTTCTGCTGGGAAAAATTATGCTCTTACTGCCAGCTTATTTCACTCAGTCAAAATGGATGTTAGGGGAGGAAGATTACCATAAGTATGCTGATAAAAGACCAAGCCTGCCACAGCTCTTCACAACAGAGCACTTTTCTGATCTCAGCATCTCCTCTACATTATCTCAAACACCATATTTTTATGACTGTGATTTGCTTTGCCTTTTGCACAATGGTAGTAAGCAATGACATAAAGATTTTTATACTGCAGTGGAAACGTACTTCAGGTCAACTTCTGTTTCCTCAGAAACAAGGGCAAATCAAATCCTTAATTCCAAATCCTAATTGTCATTTGAATATCTTCCTGGAGTTCACTTGAAAAATAGAATAGAACTGAGGTAAGTTTCAGTTAAACAGTGGGCATTGTCTGGACTGAATTATTTTAATTTTCTGAAAGCTGAACTCTTCTAGTGACAGAAAATATTTAAACAATTTTATTATAAGTATTCCAACTTCAATTGAAAATTATTTGCCCATTGATTTCAGGCAAAATTATTTCAAATAACAGTAGAGGGATTTGAACTAGATGATCTTAAGGTCCTTTCCAACTCTAACAATTCTCTGATTCTATGATTTTACTGCTTGTGAGGTAGAAATTGTGCTACTCTAATTGTTCTGCTCTTGCTAGTTTTGTTTTTCATGACTGGCTTTTTTCCAAGTTAAAACTAACAGGTATTAGATCGGTAAAACTAGAGAAGAAGTTTGCATGAATGCCCTGGGATGGAAACCAGCATAGCATTTTGCATAATTTTGAATATAACACTTTGCTAAAGCTCCTGTGGTCTACAGAGACATGGCTAGGTTCTTTACAGGTTCTTTACAGATTGTCTCTTTCACACCTTTTTGAAGGAATGACTCAACATTAAGAGAAGGAAATACATTTCTAAAAAGCTTCTACAAAAAAACTGATAAGGCATAAAAAACATGATCGTCATCATCAAAAAAACCCAACCTACATCTCCTTTGTGCTTTGAGCTTGCTCCACTATAGAGGAGGTATGAGAATGTGACAGGTTAGAATCAAAAAGATGAGGTGAAGATACATCTTTCATTTCAGATGTGCCCACACACTCCTTTTGGTTATGCTGCAGGGTGATGTGGTTAGGCTAGTCAATCCAGATGTTGGCAGCTGTCTCTTCATAGTGTTCGGAGCTGAGCATTCATTACACTGCTCCCGTGATTTTGTAGCCATCCCCAGTTCCCACGGTTTTGAGGGTGCTGACAGTAGCTTTAATGTTAGCTTGAGTATGCCTTTACTATATTGTCATCACCACCATGTCACTGACTTACTTTTGTAGGAAATGTCAAACCTCCAGAGCAAATCTGGTAGTTACTAATGTCTGCAATTTCCTTCTTTTTTGTCCTTCTCTTATTCTTGATTTTCGTTCCCACCCTCATTCATGCTTTGCTCCAGACTGAAAGTATACAGCAATATGTGAAGGTTATAATATTCCAGTACAGCACCAAACATAAAAAGAGATGTGTGACAAATTGTAATGACAGGGGTTGATCTGTGTCTGTGTGTGGAGAGATTGTTTGCAGCACACAACTAGGAGAAAGAGAGAGCAGGTAAACATGCTAAATATGTATTACATGATAAATGCATTTAAGCCATGGCATCTGAAGGATCCCACAAAATAGCTTATTGTCTTCTTTGCATGATGCCTTTTCAGTGTTCAGCTCTATAAATGTGTAAAACTGAGTTCAATATATGGAGTGTTTGCTGTTTTGGAACTAGCTTAACTGTCTAATGATAAGCAGAATATTGTGTTACTTTACTGGGTGCCCTATACCCCTGTGCTCTTCAGTTGGTGCCCACAAGCACTGACAGGCACTCTGCCCCATTTCCTGTCCCTTAGTGAATGCAACCTGAGGTCTACGGGTTTGTTTCCAGCCAGGCATGTGTTGGTGGCTGGCTGTGAAAAGACAGCATTCGCAGTTGCACAGGTCTAGGTCCTGCTCCTCCATTGTCTTTGTGTGTCCCAGCACTGCCCAGTTTTGTGACTCCCCCACCCAATTCCTACATTTTTAGCTAATGGTGGGGTAGCTTAGGCCTCCCTTGAAGCAACAGTTAAACATGTGATATCCCAGATACAGCATCCTATCACAGCCTTCCTCTTTTGTCAGACCAAGGGCAGAAGCAGAGCAAGAACCACATCACCCTGCATGTGGGGCCTTATGTTTTGAGCAATTGCAGCCTGAGGTCTCTGATTTCCAAACTGCTGTGCCTGGAGGATCATGAAACCCATACATGAGATGATGCCAAACTGAAAACTGACTTTCAGTTTTGGGATTCCAGGGTTTGGGCTGAACTTCATTTACCTATAGGATCTCAGTTGCTTCAGCCAGCACATGAATACCTATAGACAGGACTCAACTACAGAGACATCCTCTCTTCCTTACTTCCACTTTAAGTGACAGCATCACAGAAATGGTCGTAGATGACGATGAACTCTGTGCCAAAGGCATTTCTGGCAAGTAATTTCCTCCCTTTCCGGAGCTACAAAAAATGTAGGAGATAAAGACTTACCTCTGTAGCTGGTATTTGTTGTAACAGGGTGAATAGATAGAGCCATCTCACATAAATCATGACTCAAATGGGAATGAAAGTTTGTTTTCAGTAAATGTAATGCAACTAGACTACTCAGGTTTTTCTGTAAATGCCTTTTAATTGCTTCTAAGAGCAGGTCAAGACAAATAACTAGAAGCAGAAACATTAAATACCTTTCATTTTTCTGTTCTGCTCTCTGGCATGTAATTGTTGAAATTACAAAAATACAAAAAAAAACCCCTAAAGCATCTTTGAGGCCATAGTTATAATGCCATTTTCCTTCTACATGTAGGAGTTCATTCCCTTTTTGAAGGGTGCTCCAACCTTTCCACTGCCAGAAGGTACCAGGTTTTGTAACCCAGTCCTGTCCCAGGAGGGTTGTATATAACCAGAGAATATATTAAATAGGTGTTTATAGATGGACCTTGTGTCCTGCAGCCACGCAGTTCACTTGCCATCAAAGGACTGAGCAGGAGGTAATTACCCTGTGGGGTGCCTGTTGGACCAGAACAAAGTGACAGTATTTTCTCTCCATGACAAGAGGCATTCATAGGTGTGTGTGCAAGAGGTTAGAAAGTACTTTTATTTCACCCAAAAGTGAATTTCCTCTGGTTTTTGGGACTGTTTCCTCTCCTGTGATCACTCACATAATTTCTCCTTTCAGGTGATGGTAAGAGTGTCCCAGTAGAAAGTACTTCTTGGAATGGTCATGGCCACAAAGGAGACATGAGTTCCTTACTTTCTTTGTTGAGTTGCTCAGAAGAAATAACTTGTGCTCCAGCAGGCCAGATTTGTTTCATATGACGTCTGTGACATCTTGAATAGCAGTGGTGCTTTTACCCACTTAGAAAGTGTACGAGAAGCAGAGATCCCATTTCCAGGATGCATTCAGCCTTGCTATTGCTGACCACCTGGATGTGTCTCACACTGGGGAGAAAATGGGGGTAGTAATGATTATATAGTACACACAGGAGAGTCAATAAAAGTGCAAAAAGGCAACAAACAAAGGCGTATTGAGGCAGGGTTTGTTTTCATAAGATTATGCTCAATTCAGTCATTCTATGACTACATATATTCTTCTGTTTATTTATGTAATAAGCTGCCCTTGTAGGGCTCTGGCAGATAAAAACTGGAGTCTTTCCAGATGTGCAAAAAAGGCAGTTACTTGGAGAGGATTTTATACACTTTGTTGCTACAAGAGATTTTAACTCACCAATCATCATCAAGAATATTTGAATTTTCCTTGCTAAACCACAAAAACCTTAATGGGAAAAATCATTAAGCATATAAAGTTATAGCAATATAAATATTTGACTAAAACCATTATTGAGATGGCTCTTGGGAACCTGTGTTTCTGTAAACTTTAAGGGCTATAATGAATATATACGTGCCCGTCCTCTCTTTTCTCTTCTCCCATGAAAGGCTAAAACTGCTTCAAGTTACTGCTGTGAGGCTGAGTAGTTTTATGAAGTTTTTCTTCCTTGCCTTGTCCTAAGAACACAATTTTCATCCCAGTGTATAGCATAGCAGAAGGTACATTAATGTCTGAAGAACAAATGTAAATGTTTAAAAATGAACTGAGAAAGCTACATAATAGCAGAGCCAGGGAGGCCACCTTGTAGTGCCTATGTTTTATGATCTGTGTTTTTAACAGCACAAGTGTGAGTTATATTATAGTTCATATTTGAAAGGAGGAGAAAATCTTATATATCTTTCCTAAAACATGCAAACCTCTGCAAATTAACCCCTATGAAGCCAGTCATATGAAGGGTCTCACTACAAAGAAGTTTCATGACCTTCAACATCACTGTTTAATTGCTTTGGTGCACTTTTTTCTTACTGCTGGCTTCACAGGAAGAGTTTCAGTTTTAACTGTGGGTTTTTCTGACCTGTTTTCTGGAGAAGGAGAGAGAAATTAACTCAGGATTTGAAACCTCAGGTTTTCGTTTATGTACACAAGGAAGCTCACAAGAGAAAAGCTTAACTTGGATTCTATTTTTTGTCATATTTTAAAAGCCTACATAAGTTTAAAACAAGGACCTGAGCCTACAAGTCAATGAACATCCTGTGGGAATTACAGGCTGAAGCTTGAAGGGATAAAATGAGGAGAAAACCAGTGAGCTGTTTGCTGGATCCAGAATGCTTTTCTGGCTCCTTCAGGAGACAAAGGACTCAGAGATCCTTATGGCCTGTCTTCAAAAAGTTTCTCTATCACAGACAACTCCCTCCTTAAGACCTCTTCAGCTTTGAAACAGATCGTAATAATCTCCAGGACTGAATTTCACAGCTGTGGATGGTAGGAGAGAGAAGGCCTTTCGATCTCTCACCAGGACAAGACAAAGCCTTCTGCAGCCTGCTGGGCATGCGCTTCACCCTGAAGCTGACCAGTGCCTGTAGGCACTGACCCTAATTTTACAATGCTGCTTTGTGTAGGATGCATTATATGCCTTTAGAAAGAGGGTTTTTTGGTGCAGCCCAATAGCTTTCCTTCTCTGCCTCCTTTGAAGTGATGTCACTATTTTGAATTTATGTGGTTAAACCAGAGTAGCCTTAAACACAGTGTATTCATGTGCCAGGATATTGTGGATTTAGTGAAAGCTCACAACAAATCAAAACAAAATATGAAGCTTGATGTTTTATGTCTTTATTAACAAGTTTAATAAAATTTTAAATTTAATTACTTGTATAATCAAACAAAGGCTCCATAGTCTCTCAGTATATTGCACAGCTTTAGGGCCCACAGATATTGCAGAAGGGGGTATGCCATTCCAATAAGCCTTTAAGGGACATAATTACAATCATGTTTCAAAATTAATTTTAACTGGAAATTTAACAGGAAATGATCAAACGAGTTTGCCTTAAGATATAGTACCTGGCTATAGTGTGCTTTTGTGGGAATAATGAGGGTATAGTCTTCACACACCCACCACACAATCTATGTTCCCTTCCTCATAGTACCTCTTCAGAACAACACACAGTAAAGTGCTGTTACTGACTGAGCACCAAATCCTTCCTCCTGTAAACTATGCTATTTATTAGAAGCAACAGCCTCAAGATATGTGATCCTTTTGGTGCTTTCTTTTCAAGCTGTGATGTGGCTGATACTGTCTTTACTAAAAGCTTCTGCATTCTGCTGAACATATCTTTCCACCACTAGTGTACTGATTTGGAATCCCCTAGTGCACAAGTGCTAGAAGTATATCTTGACTCCCTGTGGTTTTGATGTATGGAAAAGCACAACTTTTCCCATTGCAACATACAATTGACTGTATTTGCAGCAAAACTTCTTTCGAAGAGACTGATAAGTAGGAAAGTGTTAAAAGATGTTAAGGATAATGTAATTTCTAAGCAAAAATGTAAAACTGTAGAGTAATATCAGCGATTATACTCTTGGTTGGGGTAGAAGAAGTCTACCTAACGTGTAATATTGACCTGTAAGTACAGTTATGTCATTTTTTTGCACAGTAGTCAATAGGAATATAAACCAAAGGCTCAGGATATCCTTGTCAAGAAACAGGAGCAAGATCTGATCTGCCAAGCAGCAGTGAGAGCAATAGAATACTCATCCAAGTGAAAATCCATCTCTCTATCTGCAGTTTCAACCACTGTCAGACCAAATGTGTAAAACCCAAACCATGTTTCCTGCGGGGTCTTGGCTTTCTCCTGTTGCTGGTCAGAGCAGATAAAGAGGGATTAAGCAGGGCCTTGCCCATCAACCCAAGCAATGACTGCCTCCCATAGGCTAAATGAGATATGCAAGTGGGAATGAGGATGATTACATTAATTTACCCCTTCACAAGACTGTAGCTGGCTTTTTGTGTGTAACAAGATCAAGAAGAGCTGACCTGACATGAAGGCTCAGTTTCTGTAAAGTAACAAATTGTCTATGCGAATGTTTTCAGCTCTACTTAGTGGACAGCTGTTGGAAAAACAATCTGGGAAGCAACATGATGGATCAAGATGAGAAACCTCTTGACATGGAATCAGAGAGTCATTTCAGAACATCTGCATGTTTCCTGACCACAAGTTGAAACAGTAGAGTTGTTTTGTCCATGCAGAACACCCTTGAAATGAAGAGATCAATAGAAAATTACAGAACTAAAACCCCTTTCTCAGGAAGGATGAGGCAAAGCAGTAAGTGCAAAGATGCTCTTTTCAAGCCCAAGTACAGAAAAGATAAGCTGGAGGGAGTTTGTGTTGTAGACTTTGTTGAGGTTTTATTTTTTTAATGTTTGTTCTTAAATGCTTTGATTCTAAAATGTTCATGTGAGGTTTTCCCTCAAGGCTTTGTTCACTGCTTCAGTCAGTGCTTACTGTGGTGAGATTAAGTCCAAGGTTCAACCTAGTTTATTAAGCAAAGGAATTATGAAGGAAATCACAGTAAAGAAATGGAGACAACTTCCCCGTCTGAGCTATGATGGCTGGAGAGCACAGAAGGAGGTGAGCCTGGGGAGGCCACAAGATTTAGAGACTCTGAATACCCTGAGACTGAGAAAGGCACAGGGTGACATTTTCTCTTGTGCACATCTCATTCAGAGTTAGCGCTGTAAAGCAACTATAATAAACCTGCATTTGGTTTTATGAAATCCATTGTGAATGTCTGTGGAAGGGTTTCTGTAGTCAGAGGTAGTGCGTGACATGTTCTTCATTGTCCACCCTAGTCCTTGTGCTGTCAAAGGAAGAGGTGATGGGAAGAGCATGATGAAATTTCCCTCACACGCTGAAATTCAGCCTGCCAGCTCAGACCATCAATGAGACACTGCATTTAGAGATACACTGTGAACTTTTCAGACAAAGTTGGAAGCACAGCAAGCCAAAGAAGTCCTTCAGTTAAGACTGCCTGGGCAACAGGCAGTTTGCATCACTGTCTTAGACACACAGTTAAATTCTGCCTTAACTGGCTTTGGTTTTCATAGTAGGTGGTCTGAGCAGGAACTGCTGCTCCTGAGGAGAAATACAGGTGGCTGATGGCTGAGCTCTGTCTGCAGCCCCACAAAAGCCAATGGGGCTCAGTCTTGCTGGGAACCTCAGGAACTCTTTGTTCCCTCTGAGTCCACTTTTCCACTGCTCCCTGTCCCCCAGCATACTGTGCAGCCATAAATCTTGCCCCCAAGCTCCCTCCCTCTGCTCAGTTGTTAACTTTCACACATGATTTTCTTTTTTTTTTTTTTTTCTGGCTTTTGCAGTGCTGAAATTTTACCAAGGCTGCAGTAATTCAAATTTTGGCCCATTTAGCATCAGGACAACTGCCCAAGTCCATTTATTACAAACATATGTTATGAATTCAGTTAAAACAAACAGTCTCTTATTTTCTCAAGTCACAATAACCACACTCCAGACTTATTCAAAGCAAACATCATTTAAAAGCAGTATTTTGTTTATAGTAAATCTGTTTTAGTCATGGGTCTCCGATCAAAAGGTAGGATAGCTCTAATTTAGGCTAAACAAAACAACAAAACCTATCAGAAAAGGTGAAATCATCGTCTTTGCAAGGTTGTCTTGTTCTCTGTCTTCACCCTCCCACATCTTTTTTTGCTTTATATTTAAGACAAAGCAAAATTTATCAAAATTAAATAAAAGATAGTGAAATAACACAATACCCAAGAGACAGGAGGTGTCCCACAGCCAGCTTGGAGCTTTTCTGCATCCTTCCCAGCCTCGGTCTGTGGGTCTGTGGTCTTTATGCAAGCACAGTTAGCATTCACTTGTCTGCCCTTCATTTGTTTCAGAAGAAATCACCCCACAGCTTCAGAGTTGTCTAATGAACAGGCGTTCAAAACAGGCATTCTGAAGCAAGTGCCTCAGGGTGAACGACTCCACACATCCAGGTTATGAGTGCCACACTTGAATGCCATCCCTGAGGTGAGTTTCCACCATCAGAGCAGCTGAGCTTTTTGTGATAAGACAGAGCATTCACATTCAGTGTCACAACTCTTAAGAGAACCAAGGTTGAAGCCTGGCTGACTTTCATTAGGGGATTAGCTTGTATAGCAGAAAGCTTTTGTATCTCTTTCACCAGGTAGAGCCAATAAGCTTAATAGGTTTGGGAATATGAATGCTGATTTGTCAAAATGAAGGAGGAAGGTTTTTGCAATGCTCCTACAGGAGGCCAGTACAGGACAATACTGCTGGAAAGGTTTGGCATAGTCTTTAGACTGTGGCCAGTGCTGGTCTGTGCTTTTATTGGTCAAACAAAGTTCAGAAGTACCAAATTCCAGGGCTCCCTAGCTGAATGAAGAAGCTCTTTTGGAGTCAGCGAGTAGGGAGGGTACAACATAGTGCCATTAAAAGTTTTTTTGAGACACAGATGAATTATTTGTACAGAGATTTCATGGTCTGTGAAGTCAGATAGACCACTAGGGCACAATGGCCTCACAGCCTGAGTTGTTGACCAGGTGAGAGTCCAGTTCAAGGCACACACCTTCATTTCCTTTTTAACCCTAACCACTCTTTGCTTCTGTAATTCACCAAGAAAGGAGAAGTAGAAAGTTAAAGCACTATCCTTAATTATTGTGCTGTTCCATACTTTTTTGCTACAGATTTCTGTAAGGATCTGAGTAAGGCATCAAGGTCTCCCCACATCTCACTTTCTCAGCACATCAGTCCCTTCTAAGGTCATCAGCATGACCGAGTCACAAGTGTGACTGTCTTTGAGCACAAAACATCAAACCCTGTGACCCAGGCATAGCAGAGAGCTATGGACTCCAGACTCCACTTTTGTCTGCAGGAGCTCATGGTGGGGACTGCTTGTTGTTGCTGGGGGAGGGGGGGGGGGGGGGAGGGAATGGTAGCACAGACCAGTTGGTGATAATAATCCATGAGGTCATCAATAAAGCATCCAGCTGGCCTGGGCTCCCAATATTTTTCATGTCTCGGTCAGCTTCTTTTGTGCATAGCTCCTTCTTTCATTGCGATTGCACCTGAAATGTCAAGGAAGGTCTCCCTACATGCTATGCTCTTGGCAACTCCCCTTTCACAAGGAACATGAGAACTCAGTGTGAGGCCACAGCAGAGGAGTTATACAATTTTCTGCACTTCCACAGCTCTTCATTGTGTGAGGGCAGGTTTCCAGTGGGTGCTAAACGTTGTTGTTTGCCAGAGCCTGCAGCAGGATGCCATTCTTCCCTGGCTGTGCATCTAATCCCAGTTTTGCATTCCCATATACTGCTGTGTGAAACATCAGCTAAAAATTATGCTAGTTAGTATTTTGAAAGGCATCTTCTACACAGAGTGGAAGGCAGCTCCCAGTAATTCTCTACTTGACAGTTATTTAATACATTTCAGCTCTGGTTTCAGTTCTACATTTAGATTTACAAAGAAAGGATTCCTGACATTTTGTCAGTTTTTTCGCCCATGCCTATATTCCCACTTCATCTCATATTTCCTCCGTTCATTACAGCAACCCCTGCTATGACAGGATAAAGCCGTACACAAAAAGTCCTTTCATGGCCACTTCAGATCAATATCTATTTTTGAGAGACAAACTGAACTGAAGCAGCACGACTCTCTAATTCACTTTTCCTCCTTGTCAGTAGCTGGATTGACAGGGCTGGGGTACAGACAGACACACTGTCACCTCCAGTTTAAATGCCCCATTGGACATAAATTCAGAATGAAGGGAGTGAAAAAAATTCCAACCCAGCCAAAATCTAAAACATATTTAATGTGTATGACATACGAAGACACCTATCAGCTCTTTTCTGAAGTTTTATGCTTGTGAGGCAGCTTCTGTGCTGAACCAAAAAGGGGTTGTGGGCTTCTTAGATCTGTAAAGGCTTGACTTGCAGTTCTTACCTGAATGCCAAATTATCTTTGGGCTTTTACCTATGTTCCTCCCAGCACAGCATGTCTTCTAGTGACCATTATCATGTTCATTTGCTATAACAGCTTAGAAGAGGGTAACTTTCTTCTTCTACTCTGTTTTAGTCAAGGTGGGGTAAGTCAGTAGGTCACAGGGCTTTTCTGCTTCTTCTGATTCTTCTGTTGCTTCTTGTAGCACAAGAAGGAGGAAAAATTCAATGAAACTCAAATATAAGAAGATCAAAATGGAAGCAAGAAAATACTCCCTCACATTTTGGCACCTATGGTGACATATATCAACATAGCATCAAGAACATTAAGACTAGGGAATTCTTTAGAAGAAGATTAGATTTGGCAATGTGTTCTGAAGAAGATGTCAAGATGCAGATGGGAAAAGTCAGTGACAGAAGTATTTTGGAAAGGACAGAAACCCTGTGCCTCTAAGAAGAAGATTTCTCAAATCTTTCTTCAGGAGCTGGAAATGCTTGTAGGTTTTATATGACTCTTCAGCTGTTTTACAGGGAATTGTTGATATCTTTGTGAGATATACCCAGTGTTTATTTTTCTCAGATTGAATCTTGAACAGCTAGGCTTCTGGGCATACTGAAAAACTTTATTAACTCCACCTCCTCTAAACATCTTCTGGGGTTGGTTTATTTCAGCCTAAATTCTCCTGCCAGAGAAATCCGACTCCTCCAAATCCATTCAGTTTCTGATAATCCTAGCTTTTGCCAGCCCCAAGCCTGGAAATACCCACTTAGCCCTTATATGACCCCTCTGCCTCAGTCGCTGAGCTCAAAGGATGCTGCTCGTGGTATGGCTACCTTTGTGGCTTTCATGTCATGTACAGGTTACACATTTGGAGCTCAGTTGTTTCCAGTAAGATGAAAAGAGGTGCTGAGAAAGAGGTAGTGATCCTGAGCATTAGTTCCTCTAGTATTTAATTACTAGAATTATTTCATCATCAGACTAGTTGAAGTAACTGGCTCAAACTGTTGGACGGAAGAAAATTTTGGTCTTACTGAAGTCCACGTAAACACAGCCACAGAGGAGGGCAGATCTGTCATGGATCCATTTCTTTTCCCCTCCATGGACTCTCTGTGTTAACAGAAATAACTTCCATGACCGTCCTGGCACATTCAGGTCACTGCAGCTGACAAAGCAGGTAACGCTCTTTCTTACTTGAAGAAGGCATTATTACCCTCAGGAAAGTGTGAGAATAATACATAAGAAATCACAAAATCACCCCATGACCACAGATTAGTAGACAACATATACACACTAATCAGCTTCATCAGCTTTCCTATGAACTGAGGGTGAAAAAGCATATCCTTGCACAATCACACCTCAGACGCATCTACAAGCGTCATTTTCTCTGCACACTAATGTCAAACTTGTTCCACAGCCAGCACCAAATTCCATGTCCAGCTATTCCCAGAAGACCAGGATATGAATTTCAGACAACATAATTTCTGACAGCCCAGACTGGCACACCCACTGACCTCATGGGGAGGTCTGCAAATACTTCAAGGGTAGGCTATGGCTTTTAAGTAGTAAATTGTTGTTTATCTGCTTAATATTTTCTTATATTCAATGTTGCTGAGTAAGAAGATGTGTTCCTCTTCCAGGTCTCTGTACTTTCTCCCCAGTCCCCTCCATCCACTGTTCTCTTCAATTCTTCTTCCCACCCATCTTTTTCTCCTGTATTTCCTTCCCTGTAACATATCTCAGCTTCCACAATGAACCAAAGAAATAGTTCATATCTTCATCCTTGGGATAAAAGCTGTCATTAGATTAAATTTATTAATTCACGATAAACCCAGTAAATCAGATTTCAACTATATATTGTTTACACACATGCAGATCTCACCCTCTGCTAACCCTTTGTTTTAATCAATCAGGCTGGTATTGCACCATTTTAATTTAAGTCCCATAATTTTAGATGACAGTCAGGCGTTAAATTTGATGTCTAAGTAAGTTAAATGAACCCCAAACTAGCCTCTCAGACTGTCTGTAGGCCCAGGAAAGAAATCCTGCCACAGTTACATTAATAAAACATTTTGCAAATCCTTTTTGCAGTCAATGCGGTTACAGAAAGTACATCGAGATTTAATTTCTGTGTATTTCCAAGCCTCTCAGTGATACAATGTCTGCATTTTCAGTGAAAATGTTGCTGAAATTTCCTGTCTTTTAAGTAGCTGCCCTCTATTTTTCTTTTCAAAGTTGTTAAATAACAATAATTCTTTTCTTCACTCTACTTTGCTGGGCAATGAGGAGGGTAGGAAGCCCCAGTTAAATGAAGGGGTTTGACCCTGGAGGAGTGCAGGAGAGGAAATGGAAGCAGACTAGTAGGGATATATTTTTTGGCATTAAATGCCCAAAGACCTCTGGGCATTGTAACAAAATAGGAACATAACAGGAACAGCAGAGTAAGGTGCTGTAATATTTTACCAGAAGAGGAACCAAGGAGGAAAATAACACAGGCTTTGCCCCTTCCTATGCAGTCCCACCCATACTAAAATACAGCCCAAGGGAATATTCAATCAGTCACGTACATTGCAAACATCCACTGCAAACCCAGGGGTGATCCAAAGGGGAGATTTTGAGACAAACTGAGCAGTGACATGGGTTGCAGTCACACACCTGCTCTCTTCAATTTACGTGTCTCTGGAATTGGCTACTTGGGTCATAGCTCTTAATTCTGACTCTGACACCAACCCATGCAGTAATTTTGGTCAGGTAAATTTCATCTCACTCTTATAAAGCATCTACTGCTTCTGCACATCACCCCAAGTCCCCACCTTCAGGAACTCCAGAAGGTCAGGTGTATTTACCTCACCAACTGCATAGTGTGAGCAATTTCTCTTTATTATGGAACTGCTTAAAATTCCCAGATGCAGTGTAAATTGTAAATATAGACAGAAGGTTAATAGGTGTGAGGAGGCCTGGGATAGATTTTCTACGTACTTTTGGTAAGCTTTAATAGTTTTGGTAAATTACTGAGAAAATACCTGTAATAATGAAGGAAAGATGTATCATCATTCTGGATGCTGGTCAGTCATGAAGTGACCCACACTACACTCCTGTGAGCTCTGATTTCTTCTGGAAGAGAATTAAATGGAGGACCCGGGCTAATTTATTCAATAAAAAAGAAATAGGTTTAGAAAAAAAAATCAAACAAACACTTTATTCTCATGACAAATGCATTTGTTTTCATAGCTGCAGGTGAATAATGTCAGAGGAGGAACTTTAATCACAACCAGAGCAAGTACACTACTGTGGCTTTTACTGAGGAATAATTAATTTTAAAGGAGCGCAAGTTACATTTTCTCAGGTTGCTCCTTATGCATTTGAATGTAATCACTCACATACACACAACATATCCTGGGACACATTAAACATCTAATTTTCGTGTATTTAAAAAGGAGCTTCTTGCTGCTAAATTGCTCACAGCCCTTCTAGAATCCACCAGTACTTATATAGCTTTTGCCAATGTTTATGTTAACAGCAGAGGTGCTAACAGATCAGTTAGATAATTTTCCCTCAGGTCTGCACAAGAATTTTCTGTATTTTCCCAAAGGAATCTAGAAGATATTCCATAATATTTAACAAAATGGATTCATTGTCAAATACGTTCCTGTTGTGCCGGCCCTGCATTTTCATAGGTTATGATTATTATGGTGGCTGGTTTTTTTTCCCTCATGCATAGGCATGCACACATTGATACAGTACATCAGGTATTGTTGTAACATAACTACTTTTTAGGACTTCAATTAGTCCAGATTGTGCCAACTTAATAAAGCTCCTAATGCAAAAAGCCTTAATAGCTTTTTCTCCTCTTTCAACCTTTAGCTTGCCTGGGTGAAGTCTTTAGGCACCCTGGCACCAAAGGATGCCTACTTTCTTTCACAAGCAAATGCAAAATGCAGTAGAGACATCCTTCCTGCACGACAGCTGGCAGACATGGCACTGTCCTTAGGATAATGCACAAAGCCACCAGCTAATCCATCCTGCAACTTCATTCACCTGTAAAAAGTGAGAAACCACTGGATGAAGGGCACTCAGTGCACCTTGTCTCTATCAAACACAAGTGCTGTCCAGGCATCTTTGCCCAGCAATTTTCAGTTTAAGGAATGTCTTCACTAGGACTGAAGAGCATGACCAGGGTGTAACTGGCATGATCCCTTTGGGTCCTTGCCAGGAGAGAGTGTCACAAGAGCATAAACAGATACTCAATGAGTACCAAAGCAAGTCTGTATCAAAGCTACGCCTAGGCTGGCCTGCAGTAAGAATTACATATATTGGATAAGGTCAAATGAGCAATAAACATATGAGTATTGGATTCAGAAAACATAAGGGCACCCAGAAGCTCATGAGAGTTTCTGAATGTTTGTCAGGGACATGCAGCAATGACAGTGTAATTATACCAATCCTAGAACTAGGGGAATACTTTTAAGAACATCTGCCAAGCTAATGGATGCACAGATTCTAAATGTTATGTTTCTATGACTTAAAAACATCACTGTTCAGCAGCAATTGTTCTTTCTCAAGACAGGTGAAATTTGCACTTCTGAATGTTTCCTTCAGGATTCATTGTCTTGAAGAAAAACCTAAACAGGCATGACATTAACCTGCACTGACTTAACATACTGAAAAAGAATTTCAGGTGACATGATTATGGATGCAGCATGAGAATTTAATATATTATGTTTCCTAGTTAACAAACTTCTTACCGTTACAGGATGAGAAGTTTCTTTGAATGTGAATTATTAGCACAAGTTGCTCCCATATTTGTTCATGTCCATTAATTGTTTTTTCTGAGGTAGCATCCCAGATTTCAGGATATGTTCATTTTGTATCTTCATCCCCATTTTAAAAAGTCAAATATTAATATAAAGATGTCTGATCAAATGTTAACTCTGAAAATGAGACATGTTTGATATCAAAATACTTTTTAAATACCTGAAACCACAACATTCCATATACTGTCTTGACTAATTTTTCCTGTTGCACTTATCTGACGTTGATGATCCCTAACTGGTTTACCGGTTGTGTCCTGACACCATGCTTTGTTGTCATCTTAGCATGCATAGTTACTTCTATCCACCAAATTAAACTTCTCTCTTTGTGAGCAGTATGCTTGGTATTTCTGTTGAACAGACTCATTTCCTGAGAGGAAATGTGTTTCATGTTAAAAATCTCAATTTTGGTTGTCTCACTTGTATATCTTCTACTGTGCTTCTAGTTTGCTCTCTTTCTTGTTTTCCTTGTTTCTCTTAAAATTTGTCCTTTAGAGGTGTAACAGTCTCAGCTATGGTAGCTCCACTATTTACTTTGAACTGTAGCCACTCTAGTCATCCCTTCAAAAACCTGCCTTCACATTCATGATTGCTTCCTTTCCTGTGCTTAAGAGAGAATACCATGTATTATTTGTATTTTTGATGCCTCTTCCTGCAGAAAGTTACCTGCAGATTCTAGCTTCCAAACAGCCCGATAATCTTTTGAGGGAGTTTGTGAACACAGATTATTGCAGTGAAATTCTTTAGTGATGGGACTGAAACACAGGGCTGTTTTGTCTGCCTACAAGGGTGCTGTTTTTAGCATGTCTGTGGTAGCAGTCTTCTTATTCCCAGGCTCGTCTTTCCACTCTTACTATTGGCATCCTTCTGCTAGTTGGGGAATCTCTTTGCCAACTGCTTTTGGTCTTCATTGAAAATGAAAGACAACGCCAACATTCACTGGATGCATTTTACTTCTGGGAAAAAACTAAGCAATGCGAACTCTCTAAGCAGGTTAAGCAGTCTCAGGAGCTAAGACAAAAGCATGCAAACTGTCCAATCTAACTTGCACATGGCCTTAAACAACCCATGTCTTCCAGCCCTTTGTTCATGGAAATTTCCCATGTAGCAATTTTAGGGCAGGGAAAAGCTGTCCAATATTTTGTATACATAGAAGCTGTGAAGCTCTCTGTTCAGACAGAAACATTTGAGGAACAAGTGACCCTTGTAACAGGATATGTGTGATCCCAAAAGGCAGTGCATCTATTTAACCAGATGACATCGCAGTCCTGCATATATTATCATAAAGATTGGTACAGGAAGGGATTTAACTGAGAATACAAGTTATCCTGCAGAACAAAGGTGAGTTGAAGGTAATGGCACTTGAGCTATCGCTCCAGCATTCTAATGACAGGACATCAAAGTGAACTGTGGAGTCACAAGCACCATAGTCTGATGAACATAGGGGAAGCTTGGACTGAATCTGATGTTCAGTTGCTGCATCTTGTCTGTTGAGCATGCTAAATTCACTGCTGAAACAAGGCAGCAGAGACAGCAGAACAGTTTTAACCACTTATGTTAGAGATAAATTTCTCTTTTCTGAAGCCTTAAGTGCCTTAATTCTACACATTAGATAGCGCTGAATAAACAGTGTTTCATACTGTTAAAATAAATCTCAAATCATTACAAATATTTACTGGTTTGATAAAGGCATTTATACCAAAGTTTAGCAACCCTTTGTAGCTGTATTCTGAGCCATTTTAGTGTTCTTATCTTGCTATGAGGAAAAAAAGCAAACCTTTCAAATAATTAAATGGCTTTTGTGATCATCCCTGGGATACTAGATAAGGACAATTCTCCCTCCATCTGTTTCACTTCGAACAAAGGGAAAAGAAAAAGTTGTCCTTTCCTACCTTGGGTTTCCTCCAAGATGTCAGAATCATCAGAAATGTCTAGTACTTGCCCTCTGCCACAGCAGGCTCATATTCCAGAATTACCCCAGCAGAATGTGAGCAATTTCAGTGTAGCTGCTTTTACACGTATTGGCAGATGTTAACGTGGTTAAGTTGCTGCCTTTTGTTGGATACCTCCAGCCTCTGAAAGGTGTTTGTGCAGAGATTTTCAAATGTAATTTGAAGTAATCCGTGCAACTGATTGAAACATCGCAGGCTAGGAGAAGGTTAGGTACTTGCCTTCTGGAAATTGGGCACTTACAAGGATTTCAGTTCTGAGCACTGGAAATCAGTAGTCACACATGAACATCTTGACCTCACTCTTTCTGTTGAAACTAAGATGCCCATTTCACAGTGGTTTGTTTTTGACTCATGTGGCAGAATAAAAACAGCCCATAAATTGATTGTTTCCCCAGGGATAATTTAGGCAAACAACTCCAGTGTGTTCATTGTGCTTGCTGTTTCTACATACATTGTATATGGACAGAAAAGGAAAATTTCTTTATTAACTGATATAGAGACTTATCAGATGTTAAAAATAAAAGATGTTCTGATGTTAGGCCTCAGTTCTGCACTGACAATTACATTACTCATTTCAGACATCTATAGACTGCATTAATTGCTCAAATGTGTTTCAAGTTCTCTGGAAATGTGAACATCAGTTCCATGGTGACAAATTAACAAAAAAGAAGCTACAGAGGAAAAGATTCTTTCTAGATTGCACCCATTTCATTCATTTATCTACCCAGAGCTCAGAACAAGAAGAAAGCAAAAACCATACTTGTTCAACTAATAAAACAGGGTAATATAACCACATTTTCAAGAAGGGGAAAATGGATGACCCAGAGAATTACAGACCAGTCAGTCTCACCACTCTGCCTGGCAAAATCTTGGAGCAGATTCTCCTGGAATGCATGCTAAGGCACATGAAAAACAACGAGGTGCTTGGTGACAGCCAGCATGGCTTCACTAAGGCGAAATCCTACCTGACCAATTTGGTGGCCTCCTACGATGGGGCTACAGAACTGATGGACAGGGGTAAAGCAGTTGACGTCATCTACCTGGGCTTGTGCAAAGCATTTGACACTGTAAATGCATAATATCCTTGTCTCTAAATTGGAGAGACATCGATTTGATAGATGGACCACTTGGTGGATAAAGAACTGGTTGGATGGCCACACACAAAGAGCTGTAGTCAATGGCTCAGTGTCTGGCTGGAGACCAGCGACAAGTGGTGTCCCTCAGGGATCAGTGTTGGGACCGCTCTTGTTCAACATCTTTGTCACTGACATGGACAGTGGGATTGAGTGCGCCCTCAGCAAGTTTGCCAATGACACCAAG
>JBCJKH010011174.1:12968-23875 GCA_039877255.1 Loriculus beryllinus | reverse complement strand
GCTCCAAGCCCCTGTGTCCAACCTGGCCTTGAACACTGCCAGGGATGGGGCAGCCACAGCTTCTCTGGGCAACCTGTTCCTCCTCCTCATCACAGTGAAGGAAAACTTCAAAGTGTTTCTGTCCTTGCACACCCATAAAGGACCCCAAGGCAACATTTGCTGAGTAATCACTCAAATCCACATACTTTGTCTCTTAAAAACTTTGTAAGCCTGTTTCTTCACCATTACACATGGACCATTTTAACTGGCATCTCCTCTCTACTGCAAGTGTCAGAATGTTGCAGAGAAAGTGCAACTCCTGGCCTACCAATGTTCTGCAAACACTGTACAGGAGTGTTCCCAAGGTGAACCCCAGGCCATCCTCCATTTGCATGCCAGAAGCTCAGTACTACTGCTATTCCACAAGCCACAAGAAGAAACTCGCTGGGAATTCCTCCAGCTTAGAATGTTAGAATGCAACACACTCTTCTCCTGAGGCCACACTAAAGGTCCATTTTGGTATCCATCTACTCACCCCTGGGTACTGACTGGCGTGTGGCGTGAGGTTCTTGAAGGCCCACTGGATATTCTGGTGTGAAGCCAGCTGCCTCGTGAACGCAGGGGACTGCTCGCAGCAGAGGCGTAGGATGCCGTAGTAGGCAGGCAGCATCCCCCTGTTGAAGAGCACCACATCCTGATCATCGTGGTCTGCGAGGATGTAATTGAAGGCAATGTTCTTTGTCACCACGGGGTTCTGTACAATAAGGCGGACGTTCTCCGGACAGTCGACACACACGTTGTACCAAAAAGACAGCAAAGCCTGTTTGTTGTGGTTGGTGGCTATAGCTGGCTCAGAAAGTTTAGGCTGGAAAAGGTTCCATAAGTCCATGAAGTAAGTAGAAAACATGAGTTTCTCAGTTTTGGAGATCAAACAGTATGTCATGAAACTGAAATAGGGCACAAGTTTTGTGGTGCCATGAACAGCAGCATCAACATATAGCTTAGCTCTTGAAAGAAGGCCAAGGAGCACGTTGTAGACTTGATGAAGAACTACTGTAGTGTCCGGGCTGAGAGGAAGGTCGCGGGTAGGGATGTGCAAAGAGCGGGTTGATCGGAACATCTGACGGAAGGAATTGCTTGGAATAAGCGACACCAAGAGATAGGCTGCAGCTTCAAATGAAAACAAATTTGTTACACCTCTGAAAGTGACACACATGCTTAACAGCCATTTAAACACAAATTACATCGAATGTTTCACTCACAGATTTCAAAGCATTTTACAGAATCTGGTATTACTACATTCACACTAGAGCCGAAATAAAAATAACCAGAGCGGGTAAGACTAGCACAAAGGCTGCTGAAAGTGGTGCTGAGATTTGCTTTAGGGCCTCTTCCCCCATGCTCCTGCCTGCTGCTTGGTTCTGACTGTTCTAAAACAGTGTACCCAACACAGAAATGCAAACCCAGTTTTCAATGACTAAACTGTCTACTGCTTGATCATGACCTCATTGCCTCCTCAGAGATGTTTATAATCAGTCTGCTGTAAAGCTGTACCTCCAGTTTCCTTCAATCACAGAAAACCTATCAAAGTTCCCTGTGGCCGGTCACCGTGGAATCAGGAGAGGCTGAGAACGGGACCTGGCAATCAGACAATGTGACTCCTGGCAGAACAAACTAGAGCCAGGACACCCTGGAGCTAGGGAGAACAGGCTGCTTCTCCTTGACCCACAGTTCAAAGGCCTCAGCTGACAATTACTCTGTGACAGGTGAAAGATGAACATGAATTAAACATAAGGAAGAAATTCTTTACTGTGAGGGTGATGAGGCACTGGAATGGGTTGCCCAGGGAAGTTGTGAATGCTCCATCCCTGGCAGTGTTCCAGGCCAGGTTGGACGGAGTCTTGTGTGGCATGGTTTACTGTGAGGTGTCCCTGGCTATGGAAGGGGGGTTGGAACTAGAATATCTTAAGGTCCTTTCCAACCCTGACTATTCTATGATTCTATGATTCTAAGTTGTGCTGCTCATGCTATGTTGAAGGAGTAGTCTATCCTCTGGTCCTTCACTCCAGACACGCAGGGTGGGAAGATCTGCTCCTGGTGTTGTACAAATCAGTTGAAATCTTGTCCAGTCTGAATTCAGTGACAAGGCTCAGGTATGAAATTCCTTCTTTGCAGAGATGTGATTTGTTTGGTAGACATCACTAATATTTTTAATGAGATCAAAACGTTTCACTTGATCCCACTAAATAATATAGGGAAGATGAGCTCTGTCCTAATTAATTCTAGGTAGATAATGTGTGTGTGTGTGTTTGGGGGGTGCTGCCTGGGTTTGTGTTTTGGTCTGCATGATTATTGGATATCTGGACTGTGAGCTCCACTGGACATCTCTCCCAACCAAAAGTTCCTGAGGAAGAAACTTTCTCCTAAATTTTGTGTACTGCTAATTTAAGGCCAGTGTGTTTGCTTCTCTACAGAAGTGGAAGACCTTTCTGATACAGGGATTACTTCTATTGAGTTTTATCTAATACACATTGTTATGGCTTTGTTATATGCTTTTATCCTCTATTGTTTTCTGCTTCAACGATTGATGCAGTGGTCTATCTGCAGTTGGTTCCCATTCTTGTACATATTTTTATCGTTTTGAGCTAACACACAGCAATTGTTGTCCTTTTCACTGAAAATTAAGCATTAAATTAACCATTGTCACTTGTTCTCGTTTGCTGACTATTCTTCAGAATAATGGGAGATGCTGAGATATAGTCAGTGCTGAACTGTGAGGATGGTGAGACAGTGGAACAGGTTGCCCAGAGAAATTGTGGCTGCCCCATCCCTGAAATTATCTGAAGCCAGGTTCGACTGGGCTTTTAGCAACCTGATCTACTGGAGGGTGTCCCTACTCATGGCATGGATGTTAGAACAAGATGGTCTTTAAGATCCCTTCCAATGCAAATCACTCTATGGACACAGAACTTCAACGTGACCAAGTAGAGAATGCTTATAGTGGATGAAAAGAGTTTGTGTTCCCAACAGCTTCCTGTTGGATGTGTCTCTGGAGTTTCCCCAGGTGACCTCAAAGTTGTGTTGTAGGCTCAGGATAGCAGGCATTCACTTAAAAGACAAAGAACTGATCTGTTACTTGTATAACCAGAGCTCTCCTCTTCTGATCCAGGTTGGGCCATACAGGATGGGTGAATATTGAGAAGTCTGTATACCTAGAAAAGAGCTTCTTTTGGCTATCTCACTTTATCTGCATTCAAGGTGAAGCTGTTTTAAACAGCTCTGTAAACAGTAGTTGTTGCTCAGTTAACATGGCACATTTTGCATTGTGTTCATTACATTAAACCTTGAAGAGGAGATAAAGCAAAGTTACTGCTTGCTAGCAAAAGCTGGGTTTCCCTCTGTGGCAGGCACCTCTTTCCAATAGTACTCCGATTTTTGTCTTTTAATATGTGAAATACATTTAAAAATAATTGCTTGCTTGTAAATATTTTACTGTTTGAATACACTTTGAAAGGCTGTTAATATTTAAATGCTTTCTGCATGGCAATTAGAGTGCAGCCAGAGAATGTGCTTCAGCTTAATGGCTTGTGAATTCAAATTGTAGCAATGCTGTTTTCTAACAGGTGTTTAAAGAGTAAACACCAATGAAAAAGTAAAAGACTCACTGTGATGGAAACCACCTGTCCTTAATCCCAGCACTGTGGAATCTAAATAGGATGTTTGACCCAACAGGATGTTATCTTGGGTGGGAGATTGTTGGCAGGATGATACAGATTTGGCCTGCCTCAGTTGTCTTCAGAGATATTTGTACTTCTTAAATAAACTTAAAGATCTTCCATTTGTAAGAGTGGTCTCGACTGGAATTGCTGTCCTGAGCATACGGTATTTCAGGTGTGATCATATATCGTACTTGATCACAGGGACTGTGATCATGCAAATAATCCTATTGTCCCAGTTCTCCCTGTTTAGTATGCTGACCTCTTTCACACCTGTAACAAATTTACTTTTAATGAGTGCTTTTTAATACTCTTCAAATGGGTAGGTTTCCCTTCCCCGTGGAATTTTTGAGGGGGTGTTTTCTTCAGGATGTACCAAGTTTTTATCCTTAGTCTGCTCTTCCTCTGCTGTCTTCTGCCAGCCTTCTGAACACCTCTTGTTTATTTATTAGTTCTTCCTAGTGATTGTATTTCCCAATTAGTGTGTTCTCTCATTTCACTTCATGTGCTGTGGCCCTCTTTGGGTGATGTGCTTGAACACATATCTGTCCATCAAGTGATCCTCGGGGTAGCCCTGCCTCCCAACCACAGAGGTATCTGTTCTGTAGGTGTACTTACAGGAAAACATTGTGCATATCCCTGCAGCTGCTGGTTTCTTTCTGTCAGCTCAGCTACTCAGTCACTTATATCTATTAATGGACTTGACTGATGGGATGTGCACTATTCTCAATCAGCTTTTAAAACAATTCCCAACTATTAAATTATTTAATAATTCTATTTAATTCCTTTCACCTGCTTTTCATATAATTTTGGGTTTTAGCTGAATGCATTTGTTTTATGAAACAAGTCTTTTTTTTTTTTCTGAGCAGGCTTTTTTTTCTGTAATTGTCACCCTTCTGACGTCTGGTAAAATATGTCCATCATCAGTCATATTTTTCCATTAATTCTTTCCCAGCTAATTTTGCTTGTAATTGCTTTCATTTTCATGAGTTGGGTCTTTTTATCACATGCATTATTCTGTAATTACTGTTTTGAACTTACTATATTTCACTTGCCAAATGCAATCAAGTTGAGGAACTAGAGCACCTGGCTGCCACTATTTTTATTCTTTAACTCCCGTTTCTGTGTGAAGATGAGATCTGATGTGGCATTTCTCCCCTTAATGGAGATCTCAGAAGGTGAACATTTGGATTACAGCTTAGCTTCAGTGAAACACTTGGGTCTTTGGAGACGTGCATAGGAGCTCGTTGGTGATGGCATTGCTGGGTCAAGCTCTCGCTGCTATGGCTCTGTGTTCCCAAAGAAGCTGCCAGCCAGGCACACACCTATAGCAGGACCCTCCCCACTGTCCTTACTATGACCTCTCCTGCAAAAATAGTAGCTCTGTCTTCTCCCCAGCTGACTTCCAAAGCTGGCAGCAGAGATCATTACTATGGGTTTGAGGAGCCAAACATCGGCTTGTGCTTTCCTCGCTGTTGCACTGGAGTGCAAAAAATCGTGCTGCATCTGGCAGCATCAGGATTAACGCTGAAATAGCCAACAAAATGAAATAACCAGTAAGCTCCTTTGTTTTGCCTCTTCTGAAAATACTCGAGTTATTTGGTGAAGTAGCCTACTTGTCACGACCTCGCTGTATTGATTATCCCTTGTGTGTGATAACTAAGATGCCACTTAGGGCAGGCTCCTGTTGCAGTGATGCTTCGGAAATGAATATTGCTAACAAACCTTCTCTCAGGAATATGTTCACCTTGTGATGAGGAAGGAGCTGACATATTACATGTTTCAGCAGGCTGAGAGTTTGGGCTTCACCAATTAGAGTGGGTCACTTGTTGGGGGATAATTAAAGTAACTGGTTATGTGCCTGTGTCTTTAATCCTTTAACTGGATCAATGATTAAGCCTAGCACAGAAATGTCTAATTCCTTTATGAATCTTTGCTGAGATCCTGAACTCCCTCCTGTCCAAAGATGCTGCTGCTTTTTTGTTAGTGGTTTTTCAGGAAAGCAGCTAATAGCATCTAATAGCCTTTAGACCTGGT
Organism: Loriculus beryllinus; assembly: GCA_039877255.1. Classification (NCBI taxonomy): domain Eukaryota; kingdom Metazoa; phylum Chordata; class Aves; order Psittaciformes; family Psittacidae; genus Loriculus; species Loriculus beryllinus. The sequence continues at coordinate 18,143 of JBCJKH010011174.1, read as the reverse complement.
GTCAAGAGTGATGTTAAAGGAATATTTGTTCTTATTTGAGGTGCAATAAATAATTCTAAAAGCAATGAGTTGGACCAAGAAAATCTCTGGATCGATCAAATGCCTGCAGCATCCCTTTGCTTAGGATATTGATCTTGCCCTGAACAGCTAAGCTCTAAAACAAAGATATGACTGCTAGAGATTTTGGAGATGGGTTTTTTTGGGGTTTGGGTTGTTTGGTTTTTTTTTTAAACTGATTTTAGGGCACCTTAAAACCTGATAATTAACAGTTTCCCCAATAGCTTTATTTTGAAAGAAGATTATCTGAAAAATGCCTGCCTGTGTGGATTTTTTTAGTCTCTTAATTTCTGAAGCAGGCTTAATTTGAGTGAGATCTGCAGAAAGGTAGATGCTGTATCCTTTATACCAGCGGACCAGGCCTGGAATTGCTTTACTCATTAGAAACTCAAACCGATCTTGACGATGAAGTTTGAGAAGTAATATGAAATTGGCAGATGTGACTCAACAGAGGCAAAAGCACAATGCTGTTCTTGGACAGAAAAATCCAGGAGTGCAGACTAATATTAATGTAATGGGGGTCTGGGAGGCGAGCAGTGAGAAGTGGTGTAATCCTGCTGCAAAAGAATGAAATTCTATTCTCAAGGGAATCAGCAGAAGCCTGGGCTTGGGCAGTTGCTCCTCTCAGTGGTAGGGGCTAAGCTGGAATAACATAACATGTCCAGTTATGGCCAGCATGTTTTGAGGAAGATGCGGGAACACTTAATAGAGCTCAGAGGAGGCAAACAAGAACAATGAGGCAGAAGGAGGTTTTTCCAGTAAGAAAACTGTAGAAAGAAGTAATTTCCTTTGAGAAGATGAAGGGAGGCAAAATCTTCCTTGGAGAAGGCTGTGAGAAAGCACAGAGCAATCCTCTGTCCCTCAGCAGCAGGGATGGGGCAACCAACTCTGGTGGAATATTTTAGTCAAATATTTGGGAAAATATGTCTCGAGGGAAGGGTAGCTGAGCTCTAGGACTGGTTACTGCAGGAGAAGCTTGTTTCACAGGAGGTTTTATTAACGAGTCAGACAACATCCACCAAGTCCAGCTCCTTACCATGCCTTATGCCTTATGTCTTATGTGAGCTGCAGCTCTCTCTGTCCCTGCTTCCTCGCATCCATCCTCATCCACTGTACAACCAGGCCAGTCCTACTGATGATCACAAGCTGAGTCCTGGCAGAGAAAGTCCATGGCTAATCCATGCAACAGGTATACTGGCACTGCACCAGTGGGATGACCAAGAGTACAGTGGTTTAATCCTGACCTGATGGAACACCTTGGGGGTGAAAGGGTGCTCAATCCTGTGGAAGAGTATTATATTATAGGATTAGGATTGATTTACTTAGGGGTCAAATGGGCAATCCTGGATTTCTTTTATGAAACCATAGCTGAAATCTAAATCACAATTCTAGTTATAAAATCTATAAAATGAAAAAGCCCCTATTTGTAAAATCCATAAAAGCAATTTATAGACACTTTGTTGATCTTCTCTTGCCAATGGAATAGAGGAAAAACAATCAAAGTGGCTGGTTTGCATGTATCTTAGTGTTCAAGAACCTAAGTAGGCAGGTTTTAGGTCTTGCCTTAGTGAATTTGAGTTCCTCTTTCTTTTGCATGTACCAGTTTGGTACCATTTTATACCTCTCTGTGTCTGGCACAAGGAAGATTTTTGTGTCTGATACAGGAAGTATATTGGGAATATCAATTGAGAGCTGAGCTTTAAGGTTTAACTCATTTAAACTTCTAAATAATTGGCCAAACTTTCACAGTTTTTGAACAGACTGAAGTCCTCTTAAATCCTCTCTGAATCCTCACAAGTATAACTGCTCAGTTATATCCAGCCTCTGAGAACTGGGCCTATTTGTTTCTTTGCTTTGAGTATTGCTGCTTAAACTATTGTGTGATGGATGGAGCTAATTGCTGAGAGCTCGGAATACAGCTGATCTGGTGCCCACTCTCCACCTGTTTCCAGCCTCTGTTCTTTGTGAGCATCTGTGTTATGTGTTAGGCTTCTGTAATATGAGGAGAAGTCAGGACCAAGCAGAAATGAGCATTGTGAGAGCAGATAAGAGCAACTTGCGCTGGAGCAGCAGATGTGACTGTTGTTTTCTGCAAGCAGATGATTCCCTAATCCTCTTAAGGACAGCCTGGGTAAAATCCCCTTTGTACCATTAGGCACAGCTCAGGGCCAGGTGGCCTCAGCTTCTGTCACTGGCTTCATGAGCTGCTTTGCTCTGTAGAAACTCTCTGTGCTGCTGCTGAAAAGCCACCCAGGCATGCTGGAAGAGCCCTGGGTAACAGCCAGCATTGTGGTACAGCAAGAGTTTTTGCTGAGTGCAGCTAAGTGGTCCTGTGTGGTTTTAGGTCCTTAGAGTCTGTTGTGTTGCAGGAATGCTGAGTGCCATTCCTAGCAGTTATGTGTGTAAGTGGGTAGTAAAATACTGGGCAAAAATAAAAAGGAGTGGCAGTGCGAGGTGAGGAACGTATGAGATGGTAGCATGGGAAAAGCTTCATGGTGTGAGCTGAGCTGGTGCAAGGAATATCTTTCTCCAAGGAAAATCACTCCTTCCACTGATGCATCTGGCCTGTCCAGTTGCAGAGGAAGGTTTTTCTATGTGACTGGATTGTGAATAGTGTCGAGGAGAAGGGTGGTCAGGAGGTAGGATGGTGGTCTGACGCCTCCAATCATTTCCCTGCTATGTCCTAAACTTCCTATGTGACCTTGGACAATTTTGTTCTGGAATTTGGAAGGGACCCCAATGCTGTTAACAGTCTGAAACAAGGACTTGGAAACTGGGACATTTCTGCTACTTGCTTTAGTTGATATTCCTCATACAAGTCAGTAGTGACCCTTTAGAAAGTGCTATTTTCCATTATTTCATGGTTAATAAAACATATCCTCATCAGAAGTCAAAATCCAAGCTCTATCTCATTTTTTCAATTTGTCAGTGCCCTTCAGTACCTTCTTTCTTCCCTACCTCCTTGCACCATACTCAACCACCAAAATCTGCATCTTGAACATTCCTCACTTTTATTCAGTGTTCCAAGGAGTGATGAAGACCCTCTGTGAATGCCATATGCCACCTACATATTTGTAGCATACCACTGAAATTGCTGTAAAGACAAATGGCTTTGAGATTGCTGTTTTTCTTTCAGGTTGGTAGACATCACTATTTTTGTCCTTGCTTTAACTAGCCAAAGAATTTTGGTAAGCCAAAATTCATCTTTGGAATGACACAAAATGCATTGTGGGAGCACATCAAGGCTGCTAAGCTCACTGGATTTTGGTGAAGAGAATTTTGGAGGGTGCAATCCTGAGGTTTTCACTTGGGCAAATCTCCCGCTGACTCATCCAAGACGACCATGTTAAAATCATCAACAAGAGATTATGAAAGGGTCTGAGACTGTGTGCGGTATGTTTCTGTAATACATTTTTTATAATACATTTTTTTGTGTGTCCAAAGCGACTGGTCCTAGCTTTATTTCAATGTTTCTGGTTTATTTTTAATTCCTTCACCACACTTGTTCATCTGTTGTAAGAAGACCCTTCCTGACATGAGAAAGTAGGCAAAAATTTCTGGCCTTGCTTCCTTTGTAAGAGATGGTGATGGCAGGACTTAGAGTTACTGGCAGTAGCAGTTTCAAGGGTAGAAGATAACGTTTTAGTCCAGTTGAAGACAGCAGCTTTTCTGTGGTGATATGCACCACCTTTGCTTAGTCCTTGTGACTCAAGAAGCAATTGATGAAGTAGCTGGGATGTTGGAACCATTTCTAGGCTGCAAGATATTCAACATCTTGGTGTTGGTTGACTACTGACTCTCTTCCACAGATCATGTATGAACAATGTATAAATATACAATGTGCCAGTTTACAAACCCACTTTCATATACAGATTATGATTTGCTCGCTTTTTTGTGAGTTTAAAGAAACTTAACACATTCCAAAAGATATTCCATCTTAACTGTGGCTTAACAGCCTGCTCGAAGTCCAGTGTCTGCCGTGGAAGTCCAGCTCCACAGTTCAATCATTCAACAGGAGCAAAATGTCCTCTGAAGGTATTGGTTTATGTTTATTATTTTTCCACCATTAAAAATGTTGGGTCTGAGCTTTCGCGTGTTGAAACAAGCAGCTGACTTGAAGCTTTGTCACCCCAGGACCTGCTCCTGGCTCAGCCCCTGCCTTTGAGGAGTTTCAGTCTTCCTGGGCATTTCATAAATGGGTAAAAAGATGATAAAGAAAAAAATTAAGGCAATGTTTGCATCAGATTAGCTTTTAACAAACTGTAAGGCATGAGCCTGTTGCAGCTTTACATACTTTGGCTTCAGTGGAGCTACTCTGCATTTCCACTGATGTAAGGAAGATCTGAATCTGGCCTCTTGGCTGCTCCACTTCAGCAACTGATTCTAAATCAGCCTCACTTTCCAAGTACGTAGAATTAAAGACTTATTACTAATTATGTAGCTGCAATTCCTGACTATTTTTCTTCCTAGTTTAGTCAAAAATCTTTCTGACATTTAGCAGATTGACATTCTCTTAGCATCTCCACAACAATCTGTCCAGTTTGTTTAAGGCGGCAACATTTTTGGAAGAAGCTGCAGCATCTCTGCTGGAAACTCAAGTACCTGGCAAGAGATGTTTAAGATACTTGTTGAGCTGGCCAAGTTCTGCTGCTATGCCTAGTGATTGCAATGGCCAGTTGTGTGATCTCACATGTCTTTGACTGTTTCACCTTTTGTTTTCTGCTAGAAGGCTTGGGGAAGAGCCACATAGACTTACAGACTGCAGCAAGAGCCCTGTTGCCCTGGCTGGTTCATCCTCTGCAGTGCTCACTGCTCTCTTTGGTGAGAAGCGGTCGGTGCCAGCATGACACATTGTCATATTTCTGGTGTGTTTGCACATTTCCTTATTCCCTTGGTGGGGATAATGACTGCTTGCTGGGCAGATGTCATCAACACTCAGTGAACATCTGACTTGCCTCAAGGAAGGTATAAAGTGCTGGATGATGGTTCCTGTTCCCAGAGTTCTGGAGGAGACTGAGGCGCGGGGCAAGATTTCTACAGTAAAGTTGTCACGTTATCACTGTACTTTGAGGGTCTACCTAGTTAAGAAGTAAACCTGTCTTAGGCTAATGACGCAGG
>JBCJKH010011174.1:0-12868 GCA_039877255.1 Loriculus beryllinus | reverse complement strand
TAGGCTAATGACGCAGGCTGTGTCCTGGGAAACCAAGTAACTAGTAAAAGGCAGTTATCACTCTGAAAATAAACGTGACAGGTGAATAATTCACCCCTTACCTGAGGACTCCCAACTCCACCTGGGGACTGCATTTCTCCAACCACCCAGGCTGCTCTCTTCATTGCTGCCCAATAGCTCTCAGAGAGCCTCCTTGCACTCTTCCTTGTGATACCTAAATAGCTTCACTCAGTGCTTGATTTTTATTTCCATTAGTTAGTGGTGAAATGGTCTGTCAAAGAACCTTCACTGTAAAAACACTCTGAAGTGCATAAAAGTCATAGGATCATAGAATAGTTTGGATTGTAAAGGACTCTAAGATCATCTAGTTCCAATCCCCCTGACATGGGAAGTGACACCTCAGACTAAACCATGTTACCTAAGGCTCTGTCCAACCTGGCCTTGAAAATTGACAGGGATGGAACATTCACAACTTTCTTGGGCAACTCATTCCAGTGCCTCACTACCCTTACAATAGAGAGCTTCTTCCTTATATCCAATCTAAACTTCCCCTGTTTAAGTTTTAACCCATTACCTGATGCATTCCACATCTCAAAGTGATCATGCTGATGTCTGCTGATGCCTGTGCAGATTAAGGTGGAGATGAGTACCTGATGTGTGCTCAGAGTGAGGCTCAGCTTTTTCTGTTCTTTTGTTTATTCTTTATTGTAGCAGTTCCGTGGCTGCAGGCATTGTTCCATCTTGTTGGGCAAATCAGTTATCTTGCAGGATCAGCCGTGCTCATCGCAAGCAGACGTGGATTGAGTGTCTGTTTTTTACATAATTTACTGCACAGCAACAATCTTTTTCTGTCGTACATGAGGCAAGTACTGAATTCCAGGTTGGCCATATTGAAGTGTGCACTATTTTTGCCACAGTTCATTTGGCCATTAGTGAAACATAGTGATGACTTTGGGTGTTAGAGCTGATTCCACAAGGGTTACTCAGAGTTCAGCCTTTTAGCAGATACTTAGCTTATCTGTACTTGTCCCTGTTGGAAGATCACTGTTTATTCTCATTTTGAGTTCCATGATTTGGATAGCTTTTTACACATTGCTCATTATAAATTATACTTAGTGTGTTTCCATTTGGCCTGGATTCCTCTTTCTTTAAAAGCTTATTCCAGGATTCGTTCACCATCTCTGTTTCATATTCAAGTGGCCCTTTTATAACGTTGGTGAGTATTTATATGTAATTTAAAGTTTATGTCCAGTTTCAGTTTACAACCCCCTTTCATTTATGGCACGAGCACAGACTTTGTTCTGCTGTAGATACAGCAGTTAAATCAGTGCTGTTGAAAAGTGGTGAAGACTTGGTTGCAGAGACAACTTGCTGGCAAAGTGACTGTTGTCTTAATTTCAGAATGACCACAGAGAGAATGAGGGCTGTTTTGAGCCAGAGCATCAGTGATAACACAGTAGCAATCTATACCTCTCAACAAAATATTTCCTGATGGATGTTCACTTGTCAAAACTTTGGGGTAAAAAAGGCTAGAATAGATAAAAAAGCCCTTTCCCTCCTGCTCAGGGCTTTTTGACTTCACCTAAAAGATAAGTTCTTCTTTTTTCTTGGTTGAAGAGGATGTATGACTTAGGCATTGCTTACTCTGCCTGCTGCTTTGCTGTCTAAGAGGCCATCTATTAAGTAGTACAGAGGCAGAAAGTTACACTCTTTTATATAGAACTTGTCATTTGGAGATCTCCAAATCTGTCTAAAGTGGAGGAAATTTATCATCTTTTGTAAATTTAGAAACTAGAAACAGACACACTCAAGGTCAGAAAACCATTGCCAGCGCTGGAAATGAAACCCAGCTCTTTTGAGTCATGGTTTATGATCTTGCTAAAAACTAGATCACAAGTGGGTAAAGGAAAATGGTTCTTAAACCAACAATTATTTACTTTTGGACATATCTTCTGTTGCAGTTAAGTTGCTAGGCTGCCATGGTCTCTTATTTACCCATGCAAGGCAACAATATAAAGCTGTTTGCACAGTGTAACCCAGACCATCTCTTTACATGCAGTGCAGTAAATCATTGTGTAGCTTAGGAGTGCCTCTGTGTGCTCTGGGAAGGGTCAAGTCATGTGGGCCGGTGTTGTCCCTTAAGGCAGCTTCAGCTGTAGAGCTGGATCCAAAGGAATGGGATTCTCTACCTGTAACTAATGTGCAGAGCCTTGGCAAAATGTTGCCTTAATCCTGCTTTGATCCAAGAGGCTGCTGGAATATAAGTTGTACAATAATGTATTTTAGATGCAAAAGCAGTGAACTTTTAAGAAGCAAATGGAAAATCCTTACGTGTTGCAGCATCCAGTGAACCTGCTATATTTTCTTGCTCCCCCAAATCATTCACACATACCATTTCATTCACTGTTATAAAGCACGGAAGCACTTACAAACCTAATTTGAAACTAAGTACAAGAGAAAAATAGTTCTTTGTGCAGAGGAGCTGCAGAGACTGTCTTCTGTATGGAAATGGCTTGGAGAACATTACTGCTGCTTTTAAAAATCCCACATGCTGGCTTGCTGTATGAGGCAGCATCCCCTGGGAAACACACTCTCTAGAGGTGGCTGGAGTCTCAACATAATGAAATCATTTCAGTTGTATCTATGTTCTTAACTTAGTTCCCATCACTGTTCAAATGTCTGCTCCCTGGGGAAGACCATTTGCTTTTGGTGTTTTGATTTGGAAGTTGTACTGATGTAAATAGACAGCAACATCAGATTCATCATCTTGAATGCACTTTCCAGTCTCTGCATATCTTCAGGCTATGAAAGTATTTCCAGTGAATTCACTTAGATGTTAAGTCGTTTAAATTCTCAGCCTTTATAGCCATTGTTGTTACCAGACATTTGTATAATGGCATGAAGAGGTAGTGTTCACTGCTTCCCTCTGCATGTTCACCCCAGCATGCAGACTGGTGGACGTGGGGACAGCAACTTAATGGGACTCCTTTACTAAAATGGGCAAGTCATCTCTGAAACGGAGGGGGCCTTGATCTGATTTGAGATGGTGGGCTTTGTTTCTACGAATAACACACCAAAATGCTCCTGTGCATACTCACACATTATAGGCAACTTTAAAAATCCTTGGCTTGAAGATATTGGTGCATCCCAACGCATCTAAGAGCAGCTGTGGAGCTAAGAGACAATTTACATCTTGCTTTTTCTCTTTGACAGCACTGGGAACATGTTTTTCTAATTCTGAAATGGGAGCTAATTGAATGCTCAAGACCATTTGTGCAAGCTGCTGCTGAAATGAGGTGATAAAAATTCCTGAAAGGTCTGTTAGTCTAAAGCAAAGTGAAGGTGTCTGCTGTGCTTTGCTGCAAAATGTCCCTGCAGAATTGTTGGGTTAAAGATAGCTCGTGGAAGAGCTGGCCATCCTCGTGTGTTTTCTATTGTATGGTGTGTAACCTAAAAGCCTTTATTTCAGATTCTGTTTGGTTTGTTATTAATTTTCTTTCAGTTTTTACTTCTTGAGAAAGCACACAGAGGAAAACTGAAATCTCAATGATCTGATGGGATAAAGTATTTTTAAGTAAATTGCTTTGAAACATTCTTTGATCGGTATCCACTGAAGTCCAAAATCCAATTGGGAGTTCAGATTCCTGACCTAGAGGTTAAACACTTCTTGAATTCCCTTTGACCATCTTCATCACAAATGACCTTGGTGCTTGTTGGGGTTACTCCAACAACACAACCAGCAATGGTCAGATTTCATATTCCTGTCTTCAAGCTCAAAACCAAGCTAGAAAACAAAGCAAATCATTCTGTATCGTCTAGGCTGTTGAAAGCCTTTACAATGATCAATAACTGATGTTGATCATGGTGCCATCGTTAGTGAGTGTTTTATAACTTACCCGTAGAATCTCTTGGAAGAAGTTTATTGCTCATGTTCTGCTCAGCATCTCAGGTCACCTGATAGATGTACAAGGATCTTGAAGGATTTGAAGGACTGATAAAATATAAGAAAAATAACATTCTGCTTGGGCTGGATCAGATACTCTCTTGTGTATTTGAATCTAGTTTTTCTCCTGCAGCCCTGCTTGTAAGCAATAATGAGCATATTTAGGATGAAGCTAAAGTGAAGCTGAGATTTTATTTGTAGACTTTTGTCTTAATTCCTTCCAGTTATAGAAGTAGTAAAGTAATATTTGTAAGGTACTGAGTAGCTTGGTCTCTTAAACTAGAAAACACTTAGTACCTGTGGGATTTAACAAAACTCATGTCTGTTTTTCTCTCTGGCACATGTTTTTCTCAGTTGCATGAAAGTATGAGAAATAGCTCATGGTTCAGAGGATGGCCTAGGTCTATTCTAGTTGTAGAAATAAGGTAGGTGTTTTCCATCAGTGTCATATCTATGTTCATCCCCTTTAACTTCTCACTACTCATCTCCCGAATTAAGCTCCTGGATTAGAGGCTGTGGGACTATCTGTGATGGAGATAGTTACCCACTGCAGAAGCACATAGGGTAACAACATTGGGGTCAGCCACTAAACTCACTTAAAAAAAGGGAAAAATGCCCTTTTTTTGGTGGGGTTTGGGTTTTTTTTTTTTTTTTTTTTTTTTTGCCTGTTCCCACCTGCCACGAGCTTTTATGTTCTCATTTAAATGCACTATTTAGTAGGATTTAGCACCCATAGGGTTTGACACACAAAGGGAGACTGATCTCCTGACCGCCACAGTACCACCCTACAGCCTCCCCTCAACCCCAAGTCTTCCTGTGTTATTTCTGTAGTCTCTTTGTTTCCCCCATATAACTGCTGCTGGCAATAGAAGGAAGGAAAGGCTGTGCCCTTCCCTGTGTGTTTTCATCACCTCTGGGCAGATCCGTTCATTAATAACATCCTTGAACTCCCTACCTTTTTGAAGGGAGAAAGGACCAAAGCCCAGCGTGTGTGTCTGGAAGCAGACTCAGTGTGGTATGTTGCTGACTTAATGTCATCCAGTGCCTGTTCAAAACAGAAATTTCTCATGTGGTTTTATGCTAGCTTGTACTTAGGAAACCTGAATTAGACTATTTGAGAGATGCTCAAATGAGATAGGTGGGCTGGGCAGTGCTGAGGGTAGGAGACATCACTGTGCTGGACTTCCTTCATCCTCTCCTTAGGCAACTGAATGTCTCCTGTGGTCTCTGCTTGGCAGGCTGCATGGCAAAGGCTTGCTGTCTTTCAGGCTCCTTCTAAAGGTCTGAGGTGTCAGATTGCAGCAATGCTAACAGTGAAAGGTTATTTTATCTTTATATAGCGCAGGATTGCACATTTTGCCTCTGTAGACCGTTGCAAATACAGCAGGTTTTTAATGTTTTTCTATTCTTCTTATAAATAAGACCTTTCAACCTGTATGTTGAAATCTCCCTCCATCCCTGCCTTAACATAAGGATTATGAGGACGTCAGAACAACATTTCCCTTTCTCTCCTTCCTCAGGGCTCTGTGAATCCCAAGTGCCATTTCCCACAAAGTCAATGGTTTGTGTGGCCTCTTTTCTTTCTGTGGGAGAAGTCGTGTAACTTTTGATTACTCCTATAAATTTTCTAGGGATGGGGAGCAGAAGTGAGATGAAGAGTTGTCTACTCCAGCCCTACCTGTTCATTTCACCTGCATGCAGTAGCCTCTGCAAGTTGGATGCTAGCAAATCTGTGTTGCCTCTCTTTTTCTCTTCTGATTTTAGCTTTTCCATAATGATCCTCCCAAAAGGAGAACTTTCTGCCTTGTGGTGCCTGGAAGATTTCCTTGAATTTTGCAAGGGATCCAGAGATGTGTTGCAAAGTTGTTGTGCTCAAAGAGAGCAAACCAATTGCTTGTTATCTGAGCAGGGTAACTTGCTCTTCTCACCATTTTGAGCCAGGATAGCATTTATTTGTGTGTTGTCTTTCCAAGAATCTCTGATAGGCATGGGCCCCTGGGAGATGCTCTGGTGCAGTTTATAGCGTTCTCCCTTTATTGACGAGCAGTTGACTGAGGGATCTGTTTTGCTATTACTTATTTATTGAGCTGTGACAGAGTGTTGCCTATGAGCACAAAGCAAACTCTGACACTGAGCAATGCAACTGGATAGTACAACAATATAGGGATGCTTTTAGTTTCGTTATCTCTATTTTTTTTTTATATATATCTGACATAGCAAACAGTACTCTGCTCCACAAATGGGAAAATGCAGTTGACTCAAAGAAAAGAGAATGTGTAATGAGCAGCATGTGCTGTGACAGTGGTTGGTGGCCCACTATCACCCGTCCTCGTATGTGAAAGAGAAAGCCTTTCTCTCTATGGCTTTTTCTTGCCTTCCATTTGGGTAGAGCAGTGGTAGGGATGACCTTGTGCATCTTTGTCTCATCCTCAGAGCCACAGAGGGGTGCGCAGAGACTGGTCTGGGGATGGGAGGTAGGCGAACACGGAAGGGGACTCTGCTCTACATGGAGAGAGGAGCAATGAATGACCAGTGAGATCCTGGTCTCCATAAACAGCCTTGGTCTGACTCAGGCAACCAGCAGAGCAGGCTCCAGCCTGCAAGAGATGTTTTGCTCGTAAGCCTCAAAGCAAGAAAGTGTACTAGCTATGTTTCCCAACTGCCAATGGTGTAAACACAGTGAAAGGAGTGAGCTGTAGTTTAAGAGGGTGCTGTGGACATGTTACCCTCTGTGGACTGGACATGGAGCAAAACCTTTAACTTGTACCAAGGATTACAGCTGTGGGCTTTTATTTCAAGATTTTATTGCTGTTGACAGTCAGTCAACCTTCAGAGTCCCTCTGGATGCTGAAGATAGCACGTGCTGACTAAAGTTGCTGCATGGGTGACCTGTGGGAAAAGAGATTTTGCTTTTGATCCAGTTCTATTTTCACATTATAGATGAGAAAACTCACCCTTGAAATTGCTGCTTTGCTGAGAGCATGAGCAACAAAGTTGTGGCTGCACAGAAAGTTACCCATAGAAGGTGGCCTGGGAGCAGTGGGAAGGGTCCCTTTGGGCTTCACTGGCACATCAGACTGGGTGCACTGTGTGCAGTGAACAGTTTGAGGTGTCCCATTCCCTGTTCCATAATTGACTTGGGTGGAACTGGGATGTTTACATGTTTGTTATAAAAAATTTGTCTGCTCTTGGTTGAACAATTAATTGCTTCTGACATGTCAATAATGAGTTTTCATTCACTGCTCACCTTCTTGGCACATGATAGATATCTTCATGGTAGTGCCTCTACTTACTGGTTGGGTGATCGTAGCTGTCTGGTTTGGGATCGGAAATATACTTTCTCTAAACATTCTTCTTAGCACAGTTTTGCTTGTCTGTGCACTTATCAGTGATGAATACAACTTATTTCCACATATGGTGGGTTTTTATTTGCCTCTAGTGTTTCAGAGCATTGCAAATGTCTAACATCCAGTTGAGAGAGAACCATCATACCATGGCTGTGTTGTAAGGCTTGGGAAATGAGGTGAGGCATTCATGCTGTTTGTTTTTTACATCTTTCAACACTGAAGTGGGTTAAAACTTTTTTTTTTTTAATTTAATGCTATAAACACTATTTAAATATGAAGAAATGGCAAAAGAACTTGCTCCAGCAGGGATGTTTCTTGTACACAAACAGTAATCAGAAAAGATGCTGAGCTTAAGCCATGAGATTTGCAATGATTACCATCTCTCTGAGGCTGGTAATGAGAAACTTGACAAGTGTCACAGCTGGTCCATCACCAGCAATGGTCCATTAAAATGTCTGCTGCTTGGCTTGCGTCTCTTGTGGGAAGAGGGGCAGAGGAGTGGGCAGCTTTTGAGCACTGTGGTCCTGGTTCTGTGCATCTGGTGTTGCTTACCTCTCCCATATCACCTGGGGTCTGACCCACTGCTGGCCAGGGATGGCAGTCTGAGGTCCTCAAAGAACTTGGGGTCTGACCCATTTTTGACATCCCTGACTTTTACTAGATGTCAGCATTCATCCAGTGTTACTCTTCTTCCTCCACACCTTGCCGGGTATCAGAGCTCTCTGTCTCCACGGTGCCTTTTCATATTACTCTTTGCTTATTGAAGAAGGTGGAAGAAAGCCAGGTGGTGTCAGGCTCCATTGTGTATGCTGCCAATTCACCCTCTCACAGCCCTACTCTGTAATTTTTTGTACGTGATTAAAGGGGCATCATTTCACTTTCTGCTGTAAATGTGTTTTCAGAAATCTCTAACAAGTTTTTGCAAGTGTGTACAGAATAACTGAAGAACTCCCACACTTCCTTCTTCTGAAGATGAAACCCTCCACATTTTATTCTTTTGACTAAAAAAATGAACACCTGATCTACTAGGTAAAAAGCAGATGGCAGAAGCTTGAGGGATAGTGTGCACACAGACATCTGCTATGCAGATAGTATTCAGAAAACGATGATATCAGAGCCTGTTGCATTCGAAGGGCTGTAAATTGTGAAATGACTTTAACAAATACAGTTCTCAGAATGAGACCTAACCCAGATTTGACTGCCCTGAAACGCTGGAGCTGGATCTAGTTGTGGTGGCTTGGTAATACTTTGCTCCTTACCCAAAGGTTATTTGAGGTTAGGGGGAGATGATCTGCCTGATCCCCAGTTCGTCATGTCTTCCTTCTGCTGTTTCCCAGTGCAGGTCTGTTGCCTGCATGACTAAGTATCCCTGGGTTCTGATGTGATATAGTCCAAGGCCTGTTTCTCTGTTCTGCCTTATCTTCATTATGTGTTCTGTGCTCAGAAAGATAATTTCTGAATACCAAGCTTTCCATGGTGACTGCTCAGCAGCCATCACATGATCTTAAAGATACAAGGCCAGCTGCTTTCATTTATATTGGATAAGATGCTGGCCTCTGAGGCTTATATGATTAGTTCTCAAACATTAATACTTTAGAGAAATATTTTGCCTTTTACATTCCAAGAACTCAATTTTATGGGGGCTACTTCTATAACAAATTATTTACAACAAATTTTATCCAAATTATTTTCCATTCTTGAGTTTGCATCTTAATTTTTATGTTGTATTTTTATCTTTTTTCCTCTCGTATGTTCTTGTTTTGTCCCTTTATAATTCAGCATGGCTCTCCAAATGGAAAATCATGACCCAGCATAAGCAGCCTTTACAAAGTTCAGAACTCTTCAGATCATGACACCTTCATACCGTGAAAATGAAAGTTTAAAATCATCTGCTGCCTATAGTATATTATTCATCTCATAGGCTATTAACTACAGCAATTTGTATGAATCTAATGTAGCAAATGTCAGATGTTGTTTTCATTTCTGCTTTTATTTTGCTTCACTGGCAAAATTCTTATTGATTTCAGTTGTGGCAGATTAAGCTGTGCATATGTTTCATTTTCCTAAGCCAGCAAAAATGTATTTCCTTCTTTATTGTGCCCATCTCATCTCCTTTAAATATTTCTGCGCATCTTTACAAAACTCTCCCACTCAGATTTTGGCATCTTCCAAGTCTCCTTCCTCAGCTCGCATTGTCTAAATCCCAAGTATTTGCTCAGACTGTGGCCGTACCCAGATAAGTGTCCATCTTGGCTGTGCGATAGAGAGACTGCTTCTGTTTGCTAGGAGGTGAAATAAGGTATTGAATAACAATGTTTTTCTGTGTCACCTGAGTTTTGAGGTCAGGCTGTTACGTGTTTCACAGGCTTGAAAAACAGCAGATTGCTAAATGGTATCAGCAATATACAGTAGATTGTGGGGAAAGAAGTACAAGCTTCTGATCTTTAGGCTTGCCTGAACAATATCCAGAGCAGAATGATTAGCAAGGGAACTCTGGTTTCTGAGCATTCAGGGACAGGCAGCTCCCTGCCATCCTCCACAAAAGCAACTGATTTGTAGGGGAGTTACTAGGGTCACTGTGGCATGGGTTGCCCACCTTTCATACATAAAATCTTAAATAAACCTCTGTCTTGGCAGGTGGTAACTGGGGTTTGTCTCGATGATCTGTGAAAACCACAAACTCCTAGGACATGGATCTTGAGTAGACTTCTAACTGTTAAAAAGACCATTATCTGAAATAACATAATGTCCATGTAATGTACAGGCCTGTCCTGCTAACACTGAACATGCAGAGATACTAATCTCTTATGCCTATGTATAATGTTCCTATCTTAATCTAGATGGATGGAAAAGACTTATACTTCTAAGCTACTCCGTATTAATGAAAAACATTCTTGTCTCCTGTCCTTCAAACATACTCTGCAGCTGCAGGGGAAACAGTCTCTGAAGTGGCAGTGAGACCACGATCAGATCTTGAAGAGGTCCTAGAAATGTCAGTGGACTGCATACACTCTATGTGAATTAGAAGTGAATTACAGTGCAGTTTGATAAAGATCTGGTTAAAGTTGGGGAGCACTGAGCATCAACTGTCTGTGCTTTCTCTTTGGAGGTTAAGAATCAAGTGGGGATTCCCTTGGAAAGAGCAGCAGTCTTCTATGGTCAAGGACATGCTGCTGCCACCAAAGCTTTGGTATTGGCTCCTACAGTTGCAAGGCAGGATATGTGAAAATGTCCACTTTGGGCCTGACAGGTCAGAAACATCAGCAAAGAGTGTGGTGGCTGATCTACTCCCAGAGAGAAACATGCAAATTTGTTTTCAACAGGGCAGTCTAGATGTATACTTGGTGTAAGCCTGATTAAAGACCATATGTGCATTACTAGGTCTCTGTTGTTACAACTGTGTTGCTAAAGCTGTTGAATATAGGCATTTTTTCTGTGTGGTTACAAAAGCTAAAATGACAGAAGTCGTCATAGTTGACATGTAGCTGCACAGGTAAAAATGCTTTTGTGCAGATAAAACATCTCCAAGACATAAGAACAGCTGAGTTAAGATGACCTGATAGGGAAGGAGGGACGCTCTGTTTGTTGTAAATGATGTCATTGCTGATTTTTACCACCCTGGGGTATGGCTCACGGGTCACCTTGAGAAAGCAAACAACTGCTCAGAAAAGCTTAGGGTTTTTGAGTCATCCTGTGGAGTATACACTTTGGTCCTAATAAACACTATTTATACCTCATTGAAACTCAGCCTCCTTGGTTCTAATTCTGTGTAGGAATCACAAACGTTTTTAGATCCTCATGCTGAACAGAGTTCAGATGCATTTTATCTGCTCAGTAACCAGTTGTGCTGGGGTCATATTTTTGCCTATTATTAGGGATAGATGAATGTAATAAAATCTCTAGTTTTTATACAAGTAAACTGTGTTTTTGCTTCTCAGAGAGGTGTGATTTCACTGATACGATTTTTGTATTAAAGACATTTTCTTGTGTTTCACCAAAACCAAATACTAGTCTGGGAGACCGAAAGAAGGGTGGGAAGAAGCAGAATCTAAGTAAAACATATGTTGAATGGGGAAAAAGTCAGTCATCCTGGGTTCTGGGCCTGTGATTATTTCCACATGCCTGGACTGTATCTCTGTGCTGTGTGCCATTAATGTCATTAGATGCTTTATGCCAGAGTGGATTTTTTGCACATGCTGATGAGATTGCAGGATTGGGACCTTGATGAGTAAATGCTGCCAGTGCTGTATTGGCACCGTGAGGGCACATGCTGCACATGGAGGTCTGCACCCTTCCAAGCCCCCTTCTTGTGCTGTGTGTGTGGTCACTTGCCCAGCCAGCCCAGCACTTCCCATAGTGCTGCTAACTGCCTAGCTGGTTAAACCGTCCTCAGGCAGCAGAGTTTGTCCTCAGCCCTTTCTAAGAAAAGCAAACAAGAAGACTGGGCAATCAACCCTCACCTTGTAAAAATGGGTATTTTTAACTGATGCTTGGTGCTGCAAGAAGACATAGTTAAAAACAAGCATAATGTTCTTATTTGAAGGTGCCTGTGTGTTGGGAAGGAATGCCAGCTCTTCCCCTTGTTTTTGTTGGGGTTGGTTTGTGAGAACATGAGACCTTGGGAGCCATTGCCATTCCCTTTGGTTGCTGGTGAAAGGAAAAGAGATTTGATTGCTCCCTCCAGATAAAAATGCAGAGGATTCTTTTCCCTTTTCTTTGCTTTTTTTGTTGTTGTTTGAGCCTGCCAGATTGGTCTGCTCTCTGCTCTCCAAGTGCGTAGGCGCAGAAGAGGATGCTGAGACAAAGAATGAGGGAGGGACAAAAGAGAAGTGAAAAAGACCTTTGGATTGGAGGCACGGTGTATGGGAAGAAGAGAAGCAATGGCAGAGGCAGCTCTGTTTTGGTTTGCAAAACTTTGCAGCAGATCAGATGAAGCTGTGGTAGGTCAGAGACACTCAGTCTACATGCTGTAGTGATGAATATATCAGCATGTCTTAGATCTCAGGCATACAGGCATTTTTCTGTGTTTGTGGTAATTTTATGAAGCTCATGTCCTATTGATATCTGATCTCTCCTGGAAATTGGGATGTTGGATGGCGGAGAATATGACTGTTGCTTTACTCAGTACAGTATCTGTATTTTACATTCATCTGCTTTGTGCTGTGATAATGTAGGTCCAAAACAAGTGGCATTTTGTGAAGGTAAAGCTCAGGGTTGTTTTTGTACTGATTAAATCGTGTTTTCCTGAATTGAAGAACCAAAACTCACTTCTCACTCCAATAATAGCTGCCACCAGCCTACTGCATCTGGTTTGTGCTCTTTCATGATACTTTTGTGAGACTGAATTACATGTAAAATGTCTTCTGAGTAATAGCAGAAAGAAGTTAAAAGACATAACAATGGAGGAAGGGTAAAACTCAGATACAGCTTGAAAAGCCACAAAAAGTCTAGGATGGGGAGGTACATGACAGCAGTATCTGGTGAGGAGAGCAGGAGGCTGGAGAAGGGGGACCAACAGATGAACAGAGGCAGTGGGAAAGGCCAATGCATGTTAACAGGTGTTACATGATTTATTTTG